>JABEXW010000316.1:0-30930 GCA_013266185.1 Fusarium sarcochroum
TTTTTTTTTTTTTTTTTTTGCTATGATGGAGCTATTACCGTACAATCCGTCGGGTTGCGTTACTGTGTCTCCGGACTGGACATGCAATCCAATATTGATGTTGAGAACATTTAACCGTCGTCAGCCACCACCACTTCATGTGAGCGCAGCGGCCTAACGCCCCGGATGCGGCTGCAGAGGAGCTGGATGGAGAGAAAACCCACTAGCTCAGCCAGCCGCCAACAAACGACATGAGAGAGGTGGCCATGTCGTCAGAGAGGTCCCACAGCTCTCGAACTGCATCTGCGTGTCCACCCTGCACACTGCAGGCTGCATTTTGCAGACAACAACAGCAATTCTTCATGGATCTTCCTTGGCGTTTTGTAACTTGGGGGGCAGCTAAAGTTCCTCGAGTATGGTTACAATATGGAATCAGGCGGATTTGAAGGTGCTTGGATAGACGTAACAGTGCTGGTGGTGGATAGTACTCAGAAACCAGAGACTGGGACGAGAACAGCAGAGGTACCTTATCAAGTGTCGTCACTTTTCAGATGTGTTGTTGAGCTTGGCTCTAGGTACTCAGTACTCCACACAGACGCGCTCATGCCCATCACAGGCTTTTGATACCTTACCTTACCTGATAACCTCAATTACCTAGGATACGACTCACCGTCCTATTGCTGCACATCATCATTGATTTTGCTGCACAAAACCCAAATCAACCCCCACGTGCTCGCCATTTGCTTCTTTCATCATCAGCTTTCCGTTTTCGCAACTCTTTCTGTGGCATTCTCTTATCTTCCTCCCTTAAAACCTGCCTTCAACTTCACCGTCCTATCACTATTCGCCTTGTTCTGCATCCGGCGAAGCCATCCTCTCGAATCGCTTATAAACAATCCCTGTATCGATCGGTCCGGTCGAAGCGGTCGCGGTCGCTGGTGGTGATTTCTCGTGTCGCCGTCCTTCTCTGCCCCGTAGCCGCCAACAATCCAATCTTTAATTTCGCTCCAGTCCCCCCCAGCCTTGACCGACGCCAGACCAGTCCTGTCTCGTCTTGGTGTCCCGTCTACGCGGCGACTCTTCTCCTAACCCAACACAACCATCCATCCTAAAACACAACAAAATCTCACTTTACCTCAATACGCAACAACCTCCGACTACGTTACCTTACTTCACCTCACTACCACGCTCTACCGATCCGCCCGCGCAGACTCCTACGTCGCTTATAACACATATTTGCAGCCATGGGCAGCTTCACTTTCAAGTGGTAAGTCGCAATTCGCCGTGCTGCTTGATGAATATGCCACGAGAGATTCGTCTTTTACCCCGAGTCGCACATTGTCTGCTTCAGCACGAGACAACCCATTGAGTTCTGTCTCAGAGCCTGCTTACCCCGTGCATGCCCCTTTCAAGGCTGCTTCATGTTGCAGTTCCAAATTGCGACAGTTCGTCCATGTCTGAGACACTCGGAACTGACCCCAAGCTTTCTCCAGGGAGCATCCCGCCGACGAAGTCTACGTGACCGGTACCTTTGATAACTGGACCAAGAGCGTTAAGCTCGAGAAGAAGGACAATGTTTTCTCCAAGACAGTTGACCTTGAGGAGCCTGATGGCAAGATTTACTACAAGGTGCGTCCGCGTCTGCGAGTATCGACCCGCAATGCCAACAGCTTCCCTCTTTTCGACATTTACTCTGCATTTCGCCCCGATTGAACACCATCCATGCATTTATCATCTGCCCCTTCTCGCCAGCGCCGAAGCAAAGCTCTAGCCGCTCTTCAAGGTCATACAAAGATGACGCGAAAAGCTGTGGTTACCTGCCCAACGTCTGCGCCGCTGCTATTGCTCGAACAAGGTGGATAGCTACCATGGCCGTGCCGCCCGGGAATCCGTGCTTTGCGCCCATCGCTATCTCGCAATCTGCAGGGCTTTTTAAGCCTAAAGAGCTTTTGGAGGCACAATGGCGGTGGCTGCCGTAATCCCAGCCCCCTGCCCATGGAATTATTTTTTCTTGCAAGTTTGCGCCGGTGCCAGGATCGGGGATTGCGCCCCATGTTCATCTCCCTGCCTGTCATGTCATGGGTTCTCTGTGACCCATTTTGCATCGCGCACCGTCCCCCAACCAAAAAACCCCCGCGGTTCGGTATGACGCAAGGCGACCAAGATCGCGGCAGAGACAGTTCTGGAATGCGTTAGTGAGCGGAGAGCAGTGGAAAATCCGCTATACTCAGCCCATATCGAGTCTTTTCCTGGTCATGCCAGTCGAATTCTGTGGCGCCAGGCGACGATATTGCGAAAGTCCCCCTCGTACTGCCAAGGCGTCCTTTCAAGTCAGCGCTTGATTGCTTGCGCGCTAGTGTGCCTGCATTTCCGACCCGCTCCTGCTTCAGCTCCGTTGTCCCCTTCGTCATCGTACCAGCTCATTAAACTCACATTCTCCCCTCTTTTGAACCCAATTGCTCTTCTTGCACACTCACACACTTGTCGCAACCATTCTAAAGACTGTCGCTCACCATCATCTCATCTAGTTCATCGTCGACGGTAACTGGATCATCAACCAATCTGCACCTAACGAGCCTGATACTGAGGGTAACGTCAACAACTTTGTTACTCCCGATCAACTCACCAGCGAAAGCCCTGCCGCCGCTATCCTCAACACCGTGACTCCCACGTCTACAACTGCTACGATGGCTGGCGAACAACCCCTTGAGAACAGGCCCATCGAGTCTGGGGCTGAAGACGAGAAACTGCCTCTCGCGACCCCCTCTGACATCCCCGGTGGTTTCCCTGCCACCCCTGCGAACGAGCTCGACCGGGTTATTGGCATCAACCCTCTCCCCGCTACTGAGGGCGCTGGAAACCCCATCAAGCTCGAGCCCGGCGAGAAGATCCCCGAGTCTATCACCGCTCAGAGCACGGACAACTACGTCAAGCTCGACAAGGACTCGTACGAGAAGAGCGACGCATACCCCGGTATTGAGACTGACCTCCCCCCCGTGTCTTCCAACACCATCCCCGAGTCCAGCCTGCCTATTGTCGGTGCTCAGGACTTCACTCTTAACTCCGCAGCTCCCACTGCCACAACTGCAGGCCTCGCTGCTGAGGTTCCTCTCGAGTCCAATGGCGCTTTCGTCCCCGAGGTTGTGAGGGAGAGCCAGGAGAAGGCCGGTGCTGTTACTGAGGCCAGCACCGACCCAACGGAGGTCAAGGAAAAGACTATGGTTGAGGAGGAGCTGAAGGGCACTGTCCCTGAGGCACCTGCTACCTCGGTGGGAACTGCTGGCGTTGGTACTGAGAAGTCCGAGAAGACCCCCGATACCAGCCTTGCCGCTCTCGCCGCTACTGCCGGAGGTGCTGTCATTGCCGCTGGTCTCGCTGCCAAGGAGGCTGTCGAGGAGAACGCTGGTCCTGCGCTCAACAACGCTACTGACGTCATTGCCGACACTGCCAACAAGAACCTCCCCGATTCCGTCAAGGAGCAACTCCCTGTCGCCGCTCAGGAGACTCTCGCCGCCAAGAACGAGGAACAGATTCGACAGGAGGTTTCTCCCGAGGTCCCCACCGAGGTCAAGGAGTCCCTTGTGGAGGCTGGCAAGTCACCTGAGGCTGCGGCCAACACTGCCGCCGTTGAGGATAAGAAGGAGGTTGAAGCTCAGCTTCTCAAGGAGGTCAAGCCTTTCACTGGCATCTACGATTCAGTCGTGGAGCAGTCCAAGGAAGAGCCCAAGCAGGTCTCTCCTGAGGTTCCTGTCGAGGTCAAGGACTCTATTACTGAGGCCGGAAGGAACCCTGAGGCTGCTGCCAACACCGAGGCTGTCGAGGACAAGAAGCTGGTCGAGGCTGAGCTTCTGAAGGAGGTTAAGCCCGCTGCTACCATCGACGAGACCCCCCAGGTTGCTCCCGAGGTGCCCACTGAGGTCAAGGAGTCCATCGTCGAGGCCGGTGAGCGCCCCGAGGCCGCTGCTAACGCCTCGGCTGTCGAGAACAAGAAGGAGGTTGAGGCTCAGCTTCTCAAGGAGGCTCAGCCTGCTCCTGCTGTTGACGAGACTAAGACAGAGGAGACCAAGCCTGCTGTTGAGGCCACGCCCGTTGTTGAGGCCAAGCCGATCGAGACCAAGCCTCTAGAGTCCGAGCCAGTTGCTGCTGCTATTATTAAGCCTGAAGAGACGAAGCCTGCTGCTGAGCCCGTGACCAAGCCTGAGGAGGTCAAGGCCACGGAGCCCAAGACGGAAGCCGCCCCCAAGCTGGAGGAGACCAAGCCCGAGGTCAAGACAACAACCCCTGCGGTTGGCAACGGCAGCTCCACAACCGGAAACGGTACCACAGCGACAGGCAACGGCACCTCAGCAACTGGCAATGGTGCCAAAGCTTCAGAGGTCAAGCCCGCCGAGACCCCCGCCAACGGCAGCAGCTCTGCGGCTAACGCTCAGAAGAAGAAGCACAACCGACTGAGCTCAATGTTCAGCAAGATCAAGAACAAGTTTTCTGACAAATAGATGAGTGGATGAGGCAACTACGCTAATGTCGCAACGTTGTGGTGTCAGAAATGTCTCATGGGTTTTTTGTTTTCTTGCGGTTGGTGTCTTCGTTTATCAATGATTCCCCTGGATCCATGAGGAAGAGGAGAGTGGTTGAGATCACTGAGTGCGTGGATCTCCGTCATATACCTAATTCATAGTCAGTTTTTATGCGTATACTTTGATTGATACCGGAATTCATGTATGATAGCTCTTGTCAGCTTAAAAGAAAGAATGTCTTGGATATATCTAAAATCCAGTTTCATCGTAATCCATCTCGAGTGAGCCAATCATGTGACGATGGAAGCCAATTCGCCTCGATGACTAAGTTGATGTACCTTATGTAAGCCTGTAACGAAGGACGAAATGAAGCCGGTAACGCCATTCCCCTGCGCCGCCGAGCCCGCCAACTCCGTCACGATTTGCCCCGCCAGTGACTCGCTCGATCCACCTCCATCCTCCATCCATCAACGGGGTCCGTCCCAGCTGGACCCCTTCGTGATCCTCATTTAACTCTTTCCATCTCGACTGTTTCGATAATAGATTCTCCTATACATCACACCTCTCCTTAGAAGCGCTCATTGCCCGCTTTTGCCTAGAGCGGCGGCGTTCTCTAGCCATACGATCGCCCTTGAAGCTGTGTGTCATCCCCGCCACCGGGGACGAAGTGCAAGCAATCGAACGATTGAACCGGTCCTTTGTCTCGCCAACCGTGGTTGAGATTTCCGAAAAGGCGACTGTTACGAACATGAACTCCTCTACCTCCAACGTGGGAAAGTCTGTCCCTACACCATCGAATTCGCCGGCTATTCAAACCGGACCAACAACCTCAAGCTTTGAATCATCTCGCCGACCGTCACAGGTCGGCTCCCCATACTCGCAATCGATGCCTCGAAAGGTCCAAGGCTCTCGCAAGCAACACCGAAGCCAGCGTCGGCCCGGACTTGGAGACAGGTCAAATACTGGCCCCGATGACGAAGATGCGATGGCCGAACTAAGAGCTTTCAGAAACCCCAACAGCAGGCGGGGTCAGACTTCGATCACCCATCTACTCAATTACTCGATGCCACGCCCGGTACAGGACCATCACTCACATTCGAGATCTTACCGACGAACCCCAACATGGGGACCTGGATCCGGATACCATGCAATTGACAAGGCTAGATACGTCCATGCCAACTACCGCTTTATCCTCTCTCCAGAGGGCACCTACAGCAAGCAAGCAACAGACGCTGATACACACCTAGACTGGTCTCTTGTAATGCAAATTATTGCTTCGAGCGAGTCACAGGGTTCATCATGCCCGATCTGCCTCTCGGAGCCTGTGGCACCTCGCATGGCTAAATGTGGGCACATATTTTGCTTACCTTGCCTTATGCGGTTCATGAACTCAGTCTCGAGCGAGGATGAGGCAAAGGGACGAGGACCCAGGTGGAAGAAATGTCCAATTTGTGAGGACTCGATTTACATGCAAGATGTGCGACCGGTTCGGTTCTATGCGGGACAGGAAAGTCCGTTCCCTCGAATTGGTGACGATGTCGTCTTGCGATTGATGGCACGAGACGCAAACTCAACAATGGCGCTTCCGCGAGAAAGCGGTTCTGAGGCGCTTCATATTGGAGATGACATTCCTTGGCATTTTGCTGCCAATGTTCTGGACTACGCTCGTATGATGAAAGGCACCACCGACTACATGGCCGCTCAATACGACGAAGAGATTGCCGCATTGGGACAGCAAGCACAGGAAGACGAGACGCTTTTTGGGCAGAATGATGAGTGGTCCCAAAAAGCGATCCGGGCTATCACAACTACCAAAGAGAAGTTGGGGGATCTCCAGATTGCTGAAAGCCCAGTAGCATCGGCAAAGTCCTCGTCAGATGCCGACTTCTACTTTTACAGTTCTCCGCCACACCTGTATCTCTCGCCGCTGGATATTCGTATTCTCAAGACGAAATATGGTTCTTTCTCGTCATTCCCTTCTACACTGCTCCCCCGAGTCGAGCATATCTCTACTGGCCATGTAGTCGATGACACAATGCGCCGACGGGCGAAATACCTCGGGCATCTTCCTCGTGGATGTGTCGTTAATTTTTTGGAATGCGACTGGACCGATATCGTGCCAGCAGAGACGCTGGCATCATTTTCAGGTGACATCGAGCGGAGACGAAGACGGAACCGCGACAAAGAGACACAGGAAGAGCGGGAACGTGTTCAAGCTGAGCGACTTGAAGCCGCGAACCTGCGTAAGACCACTGGCTTTCAGAGACTACCTGAGCCGCTAGAGGATGACGGTGCTCCTCGAATGGATCTTGAGGAGTTCCAGCCATTGAGCGGTCATTCCGGTGGCACACCCCCGGATCCTCGACCAGGATTCGAGACACTGGCCGAGATGTCCACCAGCCCATCACAACAGAGGACAGTCTGGGGCACAAAGGCGATCAATGGATCACCTGAAATGGAAGCAACACAGCTGTCAGACGTTAATGACGGGTGGCTCAGAGATGAGGACTTGTTTGATACTGCTGATCTTGCAATGCAAATAGCGGCTATTCAGGCAGCGGAGAACAGTATCCGTCCAGATAATGCCGGTGAAGCAGGAGGAAGTAGTAGTAGTGCTGCTGCTGCTGCTAGTACTGCTGCTGCTGGTGGCGGCGGCGGCGGTGGCAAGAAGAAGAAGAAACAGAAAATCACACTCATGAGCACTGGTGGTCGGAGAGGTAACTAGGTTCATCGTCCTTGCTTCCAGGTTTGAAGATGTATGAGTTGATGGATTCCTCGAGGCATTAGTAGCATGCTAGGTACTTGAGTTGGTACCTACCTTTATAGTAGATGTTGAGCCGTCTGGGAGTTAGTTTATATGGGGTTTTGTTCTTCATGAGTTTAAGCCGGGAGGTGTTTAGTCACCAAAGAGGGAGTACAGTATTAGATGCTAGTCCTTCACCTTGAGCATTGGTATATTTTAACTATTATATAAAATCCAATATTTTGCTTACACATTCTGTTCAAAGCCGCAGAATGGAGTAGTTCAAGGCCCATTGCTTATCTCTTATCGCCATCTTTCGCGCTGGAAGATTGGCCAATCACAACCCGTAAACTCGGCTTGTCGCAAGGGACTGCGGGGCGCCGCCGTTACTCTCCCAAATTTTTTCCTGCTATCGATTATTTCGTCTTGTCGACCAGCGACTTCCTCAGCTTCAACTCATTTGAAGCCGCTGAATATCACGACAACCACTCGACGGCATTTTCCTAGTAAGAAGCAGCCAAAAAGCAGTGCAAATTCGCTCTGCTTGATTAAATCACACCAGAGCATGGCCGTCCAGACGTCGCCATCGCTCACTTCTACCTCACATACCTTGACTGCTGTACCAACTACCATGGCCGCTACCGACCTCACAAACAGCCACGTCCTGGCGCTTCTCGAAAGCCTCGCCGATGGTAAGCGACATGCTTTTATTCAACCGACAGCTTCGATCCCGACCGACTCGCTCAACCTCGTCAAGCACACTCTCGAAGGCTTCGCTTCGCAAGTCGGCGATGAGCAGCAGGAGAGGCTAAAGGAGAACCGAAAGCGCAAGAGGGGCGCTATCGGGAGCGAGGATGTTCTCAAGATGCGCAAGGTTTACATTGACGGATTTGAGACGGGCCAAGTGTGGCAGCAGGCTAAGAGGATTATTGGAGGTGTCTTGAAGTATTCCGAGGAGGCCCTTGCTGAGCTGGAGGAGCGCAATGAGATTGCCGTCAACGGCGTCGATGCAGCAGACTCCAAGGTTCTCAAGTTTGGAGAAGACGGTTTTGAGGTGGATTCAGACGAAGAGGATGAGAGCGAGGAGGATGTGTCTGGAGACGAAGACGAGGAACAAATATCGGCAGTTGAGGCGCTCGAGGATGGACAAGAAGACGATTGGGAGGATGACGAAGACGAGGAGATTGAGGAAGGCAGGGATGACTACCAAGAGGATGATGAAGAACAGGGTGAGGATGAGGACGATGAAGCAGACGGACCAGCTGAAGAGTATGTTGAGGATCCCGATGGTCTCAACGATGGTTTCTTCTCCCTCGACGACTTCAACCGACAAACACAGTGGTTTGAGGACCAGGACGCAAAGGGAGACCCTTACACAGATCAAGCAAGCGATGATGAGGAGATCAACTGGGACGCTGATCCCATGGCTGCTCCCAAGGAAGGCTCAAAGTCCAAGAAGGCCGCTGAGGATCCAGTTTCAGAAGATGAAGAGGAGGGGGAGGAGGGCGGACCTACATTCGGAGACATGGCTCTCGATGCCCCTGAAGGCGACAGCGAGGATGAGATGGATATGGAAGAGCCCCTTGATGATGATGAGGGCAACGATCTCAACGCCAACGAGGTCTACTACAAGGACTTCTTTGCACCACCAGCCAAGAAGTTCAAGGGTGGCAAGCCTAGAAAGTCTGTCAAGTTCCAGCCTAAGCAGCCAGACGACACCGATGTCGAGAGGGCCATGGCCGATGTTCGAAGAGACCTGTTTGACGATGAGTCAGAACAAGAAGATTCTGACGATGCTCTATCTGATGTTTCTGCTGGAGATCCCAAGTCTCGACGCTCAGCTCACGAGCGAAGACAAGCCAAGCTTGCTGAGGAGATCCGCAAGCTCGAGGCTGCCTCTGTGGCCAAACGAGAGTGGACACTTGCAGGTGAAGCTACTGCCGTGGACCGTCCTATGAACTCCCTTCTTGAGGAGGATCTCGACTTTGAGCATGTCGGCAAGCCTGTACCTGTCATCACTCCCGAGATCAGCGAGAGTATCGAAGATCTCATCAAGCGCCGTATCCTCGCCCAAGAGTTCGACGAAGTTATCAAGCGCCGTCCCGACACAGAGGGCGATGCCGCAGGTACACGTCGCGGCCTCATCGAGCTCGATGACAGCAAAGCTACCAAGGGCCTGGCTGATATCTACGAGGAGGAGCACGTCAAGAACAACGACCCAGACAACTACGTCAGTCAGTCAGACGAGAAGCTCCAGCGCGAAGAGAAGGAAGTTGAGGCTCTATGGAAGGACGTCAGCGCTCGTCTCGACTCCCTCAGCTCGTGGCATTACAAGCCCAAGCCCGCAGCACCCTCACTCTCTGTCGTCGCAGACGTCGCCACAGTCGCTATGGAGGACGCCCAACCCACAACAGCCCAGGGCGTCACAGGCGAGAGCAGCCGTATGGCTCCCCAGGAAGTCTACAAGGCCGGAGCCACCGACAATGCCGCCCGAGGCGAAGTCGTCACCAAGGCCGGTCTACCCGTCGCTCGCCAGGAGATGTCCCGCGAGGACAAGGCTCGTCGCCGCCGTCGCGAGAAGGAGCGCGTGCGCAAGGCGGGAGGTGTCGACAGTGGCAAGGTCGTCAGCAAGAGGGCCAAGATGCAACGCGACACCATCGCGGATCTCAAGAAGGGTGGCGTCAAGGTCATCAACCGCAAGGGAGAGATCACCGATGTGGATGGAAAGAAGGCCAAGAATGTCAAGCTTGCTTCGAGCGGCAACTACAAGCTATAGATGGGAAGAGCTTGTTGTTTCTTTATGTTGTTTGGGTTGGGAATAGGATGTTAAAAGTAACTCAGGGGTGTTTGCATGGCTTGCGAGCGATTCATAATAGAAACGCACTTTCATGTTTGATCATGTCAATCTGTCTTTATAACTTCTTCTCTTGTGATTCATGTATAATGTTTGTGGTTTTTCTACTGTACTCAAATCATCAATCATATAAGAGTCCTGCCAAAAACTGACCATTATGTCCCTCGTCACTAATCGTACATGAAACAATTGTAGTTTACATCTCAACCGCATACTCGAGGTAACTTCTAGCGGCTTCGTAGTCCCATCCTTTCCGTCCCATGCCATTCAATCCCTTGCTTGACTTGCCAGATGCAAATATTCCCAAACTCCATTCATGTTTTTTCCTGCTGTAGTCCCTAGTCAAAAGGTGTAGTCGGCTGTTGTGCCTAAGCTTCCACTTTGGCCTTCTTAGCTTCGGTATCCTCAGCTGGTTCCTCAGCCTTTCGCTTGCCATTAGTCTCAGCTTCAGGCGCCGCTTCGGACTCTGCGGCTGGGGCGTCCTTGTTCTTCTTGCGAACAAGTCCACTGAGATCAGTGGCGGTCTTCTTGGCCTCATCAACGCGAGCCTTGGTCTCGGCGGCGGACTCGCCGATGGCAGCACCAAGGATGCCGCCAATAGGTCCAGCATCGGCGCCCAGAATGTCCTTGGCGTCAATAGGATCCTTACGCAGGTCGACAAGCTAGGAACGGTCAGCAAAGGAAACTTCATGAATCCAATCTAGCGCATAGGAACTTACCCGTTGCTCCATGTCACCAATCACTTCCTTCATCTCCTGGATGGACTTTCGCGCGAGCTCGTTATCCTCGGGGGAAGCCATAGTAGCCAGTTCAACTTCCTTGTTCTGAAGCTTGAGCTTGGAGCTCTTAATAGCGAGTTCCATCTCCTTGACGGCTTCGTCTCGTAGGCTTTGATCCATTTCCTCTCGCTTGGCATTTGCACCATCATCGCCAGGGGTGGTCACAGAAGCAAACTCCAGAGCCAATGAAAGCTTGAAGTGAGCCTCAGCGATAATCTCCGACTCTTCAGGGTATAGCTGCAGCTTGTACTGGAGTGAAGTTCGCCCGTCTTCAATGGCATTGGGGTATCTATAAGAACGTCAGTGTTAGGATAAAGCCGAAGTATCGTCGGGGCTTGCGCGTACCGTTCATTCTCGAGAGAAATCTCAGCGAGGGCATCGTGAGTATCCGCGAGACGCTCCTTCACGTGCCGGACGGTAGGCGAATCGCCCTCTGCAGCCTCGTTGCCCTTGCCGCTCTCTGAGTCTTCATTTTTGAGTTCCTCGAGCCTCTTCACGTAGCACACCCGAGCAAGGTCGAGAATCTCGAAGGCGTTGGCCAGGTCGTCCTCCTCCTCTTCGTCCTCCTCGCCTTCGGCGGCATCCTATGTAAGAGGTTAGCACATATCATCAAACACAATGGTAAAAGAAAAGTCCGTACCTCTTCATCGTCAGACTCATCAAAGTTCTCATCGCCAGTGAACTGAAACAGGGGTTTCTTATCTCCCGTGACCTCTTCTGTCTTCTTCTCCCCATCCTTTTGCTCGGCGACAATGGCGACGCCTTCTTGTGTCACCTTCTCAGCCTCGGTCTGGGCAGGCTTCTTGGACTTGGTCTCGGTGCCGGCCGTGCTCTTCTTCTTCTCCGAAGCGACGGTGCCTCCAAGAACATCGCTCTTGCTTTGACCGACCTTGAACAAACTGCGACCATAGTGGAAGAGGATCTCGGCGTTTTCAGGGGAGGTCTCTCCATTGAGCTCGGCCTGCAGAATACTGGCTCTGGAGAACACCTCGGCGGCCTCCTCGAAGTTCTTATGAGCGTACAAAGCAGCACCCTTTGCGCACAGATCGGCAAGAGTAACCTTCTTAGAGTTGGGGTCTTGGTCGTTCGCGATGAGGAAATCGGTGTTGGGGGTGTCGACGTTAGGAGAACCCACGGCGGGTGTTATGGTGGCAGACTCGACTTGTTCAGCAGATTTCGCAGCATCATCAGCGGGAGCAAGAGCTTCGCTTGATTCAGTCTCAGTCACTTCAGCTAGCTTCTCGACAGCTGACACTTGGGGCTCGTCGATGGTCTTGGCCGTCTCATCGACGACAGGCGCTGTCTGCTCTATAGCGTCGGACATTGCGACTCAAGTGAGAAGTTATCAAAGAAGATGAAAGAAAGTCAATTGAATAAAGAGGATAACAGCGCAGTTGACGTCGAAAATCGCAAGATGATAGATGAAGGTGTCGTTGTTGGGAGATGAAAAAATGATCGAATCTTACGATCTCAGGTGGAGGGTTTGCGACAATCAAAAGAGACGACCCAGCAACGGCGACTGGGTGATAAGTCAAGGAAGGTATGACGCGCGTGGGCAGTGCTCGGTTTCCGCGCGTTTGATTGGCTACAGGTAGCATGTATGGGGCGATAGCTTCGAGCTCTCGTCCCGCCGCAGGAGCTAAGTTTCAGCGGATGCACTTGCCCGTTTATCTTCGGTTCTACCTAGACAATAGACTCCATAATTATATCACTCTCAACCCACAAACAAGAAAGCAACATCGGGCCATAATGGAAACTCAGTATGCAGAAAGAATACCCCGGGTTGCGACATGAGTTCTATTAATGGTGACCTTGGCGCATAAGTTTGTTCAGCTGAACGCTACCCTACAGACAACCATTATTAGTTAAGGGGTCTTGTTTACCATGGTAGCTAATGAACAAACCATGACTTGAATAACTACGCCAGAGATTTGAAGTCATGAAACTATCGTATGCAGTAAATTTTATGTCGGATGCGTATAAATTTGCATGGCTGATGTTGATTTTAGCATTCATGTATCCAGCACACAGTTGTCTTGGACAAGCAAACACTGGAGCAAACATATTCGCACCCAGCCTAAAGCATGCACAGAGGAGGAGAGGGGAAACAAAGTTACAAGTGGCAAGCTCTGTCCAATGCCAAGCGGTAAATATAGGTATGCATGGTATCATAACATTTCTAACCCGTAGCTCTCCTCGGGCCAACATATGAGTTATGTCGCCAACCAATAATCTGCTAAGGACCTCGAACACGCTGGAAGTTGATCCGTCTTACTGCGCCAAGACATTGGATTGATCGCTGAAGCCCAAGCGTATAACCCCGCGTGAAATTGATGGGTTCACTAATCCACCCGACGTGGCGCGCGTTGCATCGTGGGATCCTGGCGCGAGCCAAGCGCGAGGTCATGTGCCCTAGTCTCAAATGTTAAGAGAGTTATTGGTTCTATAGCAAGCCATGTTCAGGCAACAACCGCCTCTGACGAAGGTGGTTTGAATTAATATTATCGAGGCTGAACAAGCATGTTCAGCCAAGAGATAATGGAGGCGTTAATAACGGTGAGCGTCGAGTATAAATCGAGGGGAATGGGAGCCCTCAGGACAAAAGAAGTGAAGCCTTGGATACACGAAGCAATTCATCATATTATCAACCTCCAAAGACTTTAGACGTATACAATGTGTGTGGATAACCTCGTTCAGGTATTATCTCGACATTCTGCACATAGAGATGCTAGATACTGAAGCTGACATCCAACAAGGAAGCTCTTGGCCAGATCTGTTGGCTCGAAGTGCCCGTCCGTGATGTCCCACGAGCCAAAAAGTTCTATACCGAACTTTTTGGCTGGGAGTTTGTTCCAGAGCCTCAGAAGGCGGTTGGCGACTGCGTCAAGAGCATGCACTTTTTCAACAAGGGCAAGACTCTGCACGGGGCCTTTCTCGAGCACGATGAAGAATATCATGTCATCAACCACAAACCGGACCGGCCAGCTGCGTTACCTGTCCTGCCTACTCTCTGCGTCTTGGACTGCCAAGAGACACTGGACAAAGCTGATGCGATTGGTGGTAAGACTGCCATGTGAGTACGCCATTCTATCACGAGGTGAAGATGCTCAAAGGAGCTACTAATAACTAAATGTCTAACGCTGCCAAGTCCCAAGACGGCCATCGGAGGAAACATGGGTTATTTTGCGCGGGTTATCGATACCGAAGGGAACATGGTTGGTCTTTGGTCCCAGAAATGAGTGGCCGCTTGACCAGGTCGAGTTGGAAAAGTCAGTAGCGCATTGCAATGGAGAAATATGATGCCATCTTATGCTTTCCTTCTTACATCTCAAGTCATGATAACCCCTCATCTGACTTGATATGCGCAGTCAAAGTTCATGATCGTGATCCAAAAGCATGCCTTAAAACTTCCGAACGGTGGAAAAACCACGAAAACTCAATTGCAGCTTCGGCAAAACTATCGCTGCTGACCAACCCGCTGGTAGACAGAGCCCAACGCCAAGGAAAGCCAAGTTCTTGTCTGTCACTGCCCTGGTAGCCATTGGACGGAATCAATTGATAACATATCGCAATCCAATGTAAAGACCCGAGGTTTTCGGGTCTCGATCCACTCCATCATTCACAACGCCAAGAAGTGCATTTCTTTGGCGACACCTCATTCGTGGACTTAATAGGGTTGACAGGCCGTTGCGGTTAAGGGGGATGCTTCAGCTTTGGGACACGCAGAAATATATGGGGTCGGAGACCTTGCCGAATGACGAAACACGATGGGGCATGGCTTTCATAAATCTGTAACAAATCCCCCGGAAAGTTAGAGTTCCGATGCTGAGATCGTTAGAGTTGAAGTATTATGTTATATCTTAAACTGACTTGAGATAAACAATACGACGTTGGATTGATGCCTGTGTTTAACCAGCCCAGCCGGAGAATATCATCCCTAGTCATGCATCCAAAGTTAAGAGTCTGACCACGGGAGATAGCATCGGGAAGTGAGTGGTTGTTGGCATGACAAACAAGTCATGTATTGCTGAGCCAGACACGGAAAAGGTGCCTGTACATCTTCAAGGATCCGGCACTTTGACCAGACCAGACGCCTGCTCAGGCGGAAATGCATGTCGCCAAGCGATATTTGAAATAAACTCAGCAAGTTACGAGGTCGACAAGATCAAACAAACTTCCGGGACGTGACAGTTTGCGGAGATTGCGTATGAGACGAATACGTAACGCTTCTGCGGTTCCCGTTGACACGATCCTACGATGCTTCTTTTGAGGGTCCCGCCGGCCAGTTATGGATAATTAAGATAAACGTTATCCACCAACAAAGGGGAGCGTAGCACCGGACTACACGGCGATATCTTATCCGTCCGTTTATTGCGCGTCCGTCTAGGTACTACCGAAACATGTTCCGTAGCAAAACGAAGATCCCATGATACGCTACGCTACGGATGGATCCAATGATCCAGTAGGTAAGGTATATCACGCCAGTTTAATAGCCCAGACCGAGTGGGCAATGGTAAGTAAGCCAGGATTCAATATTAATGCTCGCCTTAGAATTGACGGCCCCTGAGAAACAAACGTTGCTCTGGATGCAACCTGTCCATTCCTTTCGTTTGATGTTGGTCGATGGCAATATCGGTGCTTGGTGTTATCGCATGGCTTTGAAACAAAGTACAAGGACAGGGAGTGATTGGGAGGACTCGAAACAACCGCGAACCGAATTCAAAGTTAAAGCATGCAATGCAAAGAATATGCGGGGATATCGAATTGCGATTGGAGGATAATTGATCACCTCCAAGTTCCATCTATCACGAGCCATGGAGAATAATAAGTCCAGAGCTTCGACCGTTGATGTGGGCCCCCCCACCCCCATCAAACCCGCGGTTTTGCGTGGCGTTTTCTTTTTTACCTTACCTTGTGTGGAGTGCAGTGCAGTGCAGTTGGATGAACTGAGCAATTCGTCTGTAAGGTATCGTCAGGAAGAAAAGACGAGATGCCGTTCATGGACCTGGAGCCCCCAAATAATCCGTCCACTGCATATCGTTAGTCTATGCTGGCATGACCATGGGTCGGCCGCTCTAGGGTGTGTGGTTGATCGAGGTCATCACAACGTAGATATTGCTTCTACTGTGGTTTCGAAGAGCAATATTCCATTGAATTGTTGCAAATATTGGGCAATCTCTATCCAAATTAGTTAATCGATAGTTTAGCTCGTCGGGAATAGATGTAGCGGCCGAAACAACCACTACCTTGGTCAACCCCAATTCTCTCAAACTGGAGAACCCCCACGATCAACATCTAAGCCCTAGGGGAGGTAATATCTGATGTGCCAGTGCCTCCTTCCATCTGTAACCGTACAGTAATTGCCTAGTCGATCATCCCTTGCCGCGGAAGGTAACAGGGAATGAACTGCATTAGATTAGTTACAGGACCCAAGAGATTATCACGGTAAAAAAGTTTCCAATTCAACACAAAACTCGTATACGACTTACTCGTAGTTTTACGAGCGTATTCCACAGCGACCCATCTCGAGATAAGATACGCCTCCATGTCCCAAAGCTACGGTTGACAGACGTCGGCATCTCCATTATTCGCCCTCAGAAGTCGCCCGCCTGGTGGTGGAACAATTACCTCGCCCACGCCGCCCGCCTCGATTCTGGCCCTTCCACCAACGATAAGACTCGTCCTTAGCCCACATCCCGGTCGCAGCCAGTCTCGTTGATCCCCTCGAACCCGCACCGACGCCCAGTTCGTCAGCTCCATCAGCTCCATCAGGTATTGCCAGGGATCCCGTCCCTTGTTTCGCCCCGGCCGTGCCCTATCTGAGTCGGCTCAAACATCCCATCGGTCAAATATTCATCGCTTGGCACTTTAGCGACATAGACCTGGGTCTCGCCGTAACCATCTCGTCTTTCGCATCGCTTCCCACTCTTAACTCGATCTTCTTTATGCTGTCCTTGCGCTGCGCCTTATAGCCCAGGAGGTACGACTCTGTTCCTGATTAGTCGCCCTCGCCTCATTCATACTAGACCTACTTTCCTCCGTTCTCCAAAGACCTGTTCCTTCTCTTTTCTCCTTCTTGCTCTTCTTGGTGTCAGACCTCAACTTTACCCCATACTTCGACATCATCCCCACAGGGTCCGCATTCGACACGCGCGCGCACTTCGCATTACTTCCCGACTACCACGAGACCTGGATTGTTCATGTTATACATTCCTAATATTCTCTATAGAATTTATTGCCGTCATCTCTTGCTGGAACTGGAACTGGAACTGGAACTGGAACTGGAAATACCCGATCGACTTCAATATTTAATATTCGAACGGTCCGAACGTTAACAACAAACTCGAACTACTTGCGCCGGATACGAAAACCGCTTCGAGAAACGACTACGCATTCAACTTTATAAAGTAAACAATCCTGCGGCCCCGCTTGAACGAGAAATACATCAGCGCATCGAAGGCGCCTGCTTTGAAGGGTGATGCGAATTGGGTTGGCGAAGGCAATTGGGAATAGCTTCAGTCCTAAGCTATAACAAGAACAGAAATCGAGGGGCGGAACTCAAGTATTGCAGGAAAGAAGAAGGAAAGACAAAATGGCGGCTGTTCAATCGATATTAGCCGAACCGCTCCCCGGGCCTACACCATCCATCGCCTTAAATGGTTCTACCGAACCTACTGCCATGCAGATCGACCGACCGAGTTCAAGCCCAGCGATGGTCAACGAGAGTACCTTTGGAAGTACACCAGCAAGGGGGGACACGAGGATCGTCGTTATCGTCTATGGGCCAGGCCAGGAGCAAATCGTCTCGGTATTCGCAGAGGTGTTAGGAACGCCTTGTAGAATAAGGAATGGGTTTGAGAAGGTATCGGCCGAGGATTCTGGGTTCGTTGTGGGAGTTGCAGCAAATGAGGCCAAGGGAGATGTTGTTGCGCGCAACCAGGACCTCGTCGTTGCGATAAATACTCACTGCGTGAATCTAGGGATGCCCCCCGACATCCACCTTTCTACTCATTGCGACTACGAATTCCTCTACACCCAATCGCCGTTCTTCCGCCGCGACCTCGCAAGGTTTATCTCCTTTACATTGGGCCAGGTCAACCACCATGAAGCTCTCATGGCAAAGCCAAGAACTTACTTCATTTCCACCACTTTCCCGGATGTCCATGCCGCTCTGCCGAATATTGATATCCTCACGGTTGGCGCGGATGCGGTTGAGATTCGAGTTGACTTACTCAGAGAACCTCTTAGCGATGGCAGCTTTTCAGAAGTCCCCAGTCTGAGCTATGTTGGCGAACAGGTCATGCTTCTCCGCCAGCGAACAGAACTTCCCATCATCTTCACGACTCGATGTGTACGCGAGAACGGAAGGTTTCCTATGGACAGACCCGAACTATACTACGAATATCTCTATCGCGCGATCCAGTGGGGTGTGGAATACATCGATGTAGAACTATGGCTTCCAGAAGAAATCCGTAAGAAGCTGCATGAGCAGCGAGGAAACTCGCGCATCATGTCAGCCTTTCATGACTTCTCAGGAACCTTCCGATGGCCGTCCAACTATGCTCAGGAGGTATTTCAAAGGTCGATGCACTACGCCGATATCATCAAGATGATTGCTATAATCAACGAGCACAACGAAAACTTCGAGCTCGAGTATTTCCGTTCCAAGATGCGTGCCGAGTACCCTAATGCCCCTCCCTTTTCTGCAGTCAACATGGGCGAGGTTGGTCAGTTCTCGAGAACTCTGAACCCCGTCTTCACACCCATCACTCACCCACTTCTCCCTCTCATCGCTGCTCCTGGTCAGTTGAGCGCGGCTGAGATCAATGCCGCCCTGTCTCTATTAGGTCAGCTTCCAAGGAAACGTATCTACGGCATCAACAGTACATCGTCTCGGAGCGCCACGCCACAGGCGCCATTCTATGAGAAATGCATCAACGAACTAGGCCTTCCGCATCAATTTGCAGTTGTCGAGCGACACCCAAATAACCCCAGGAGCATGGAAGCGTGGTGTAACCAGAAGCATTTTGGAGGTGCATACCTCAACCCAGGACTACCGCACAACACCCTGACCAAGATCAGCCCGTTCTTTGCCTCATTGAACGGGGGTAACGGCCCAATCCTGACGGAGGCTGCGCGTGTAATTGGAGTTGTAGATACCATCGTGGTTCAATCCGGTACCTCGTCCAGGTCGTCGTCTCCAGGTTCGATGCCCTCAAGCCCGCGTCAACGACAAAGCGACTCACTCGAGTCCAACGGTCAATCTGGTTTGGGATCGGCGACTTCTCTTGTATTTGACAACGCTGGATGGAGGGGCATACTCAGCACGCTTACACGCGACCTTGCCCCGTCTGCGTATTTTGGCCGTTCGGCCGTTGTCATGGCTTCATCGTCAGACGACGCTGCTCCAGTCTTCTTTGCCATGAGAGCCCTCAAGATCTCCAAGATTTATACAGTCGGCTTCCGTACGCCTACCAATTTGGCTCGCAATGCACCTCCGATCGAACCGTTCATCAGCCTCGAGAGCCTACAGCGTGCTCGATCAGTGGAAGACGACAGCGCGCCCTTTGTCATTGTGTCAGCTCTTAGTTCGGAGAAGAGCCATCTGGTCGGCATGCTACTACGTGCGTTTGGGGGCGTTGGACCAAAAGGAGTAACGAACACAAAGAAGGTATTCCTTGATCTGGCCGACGGAGCTGTAAGGAAGAGCTCTGATCCAGGTCTGATTGCCGAGAAGAATGGATTTGCCGCCTATGGGGCGGATGACGTTGCTGCATTCACAACGGTCGAAAGCTTGCGGCTACTTGTCGGACAGAATGTGCCCTATAGCTTTGTGAGACTGGCAAGTGGAAGCCATCGCTATGGAGCATGAAGGGGCTGGCCAGGGTTTGCAAATATTATCAGCACAACTACCAGCAACAAAGATTGCTCATGATCGCTGGAATAGGAGATCAGCCACAAGTCCAATCTGGCTCACCTACTATCGGAGTCGTCCAACTTAGGAGACCGACGACGGACCAGGTTGAAGACCCGATGTCGCCCCTAGTCTAGGGGCAGAAGACAAAAGATATCCACGAGGCCGAACAGGGCCATCCAGGAAAAGCAGCAGGGAGCAACACCCGGTATACCCGCGCCAAAGGTTCCTGGCGCCAAGCGCCGAATGCGAATGCCATCGAGACGGTCTGGAATCCCTTGTGTTGTTTGCCAATATAGAATCTTGGCGACAACAGGCTCATCACCGCCAGACTCCGGGTTAGATGGGGCCGAGGTGGAAATCAGGCTGGCAACCTTTTGGTGAGAGAGAAAGCACAGAGTTACATTTCGATAGGATGTCGATCTGGTGTGCAGCAAGACCCCTGTGTACAAGGGGCATCAAAGTGGGCTTGTTGTAACGGCTGCGGCGTGACCCTTCCTGACCACCACATCAAGGACCAGGCCACTGACCTCCACAGATAGGAGCACGAAGGTTCTTCCTCTTTCTGAACCTTCCGGATTTGTGCTTCTTTTTTTATCAGTGGGTTATAGTCACCCAAGTATAGACCGGCCCATGCAAGATTGACTACGATATGAAGATCATGGTTGTATACGAGAACCAGTGGGTTGGAAACCACCTATATGTCAGTTGAATATTACATAGACGCTTCTGGTAAATATCACCGAAGCGCAAGTTGATGACGAGATGTGAACAGCCCTCCACTCCACCGTTGACGTCGCTATCCCTCTACTCGTGCGCATGTTTAGACGCGTCTGATGATCCTGTCACCTTGCTGGTCATCTTCTTGGCCAAGATGTGCCTATACCAGCAAGATGCCCTCGACTCGTTCGATTTACGCACCCTGATGTTTTGCATGTGCGCCATGTAATCGCATACTCACCAAATAACAACGAGAGACTCAAGATGCAGCTCCACAATGTTATCCTCAACCCTTGTCAACAGCCTCGATGGGGCTACTGAATTCTGTATAGCACGGTACCGCCCAGGCTCTGAGTAAGATGGGGTTTAAACGCTGTGTGAGATTCAGGGCGCTTGGTTGGGGTGGCTTCACCCTGGTTCTCACTTGTGGACATTTGCCTCGTCGTCGGCTGTCGACGTCTGTATCCATGCCTATGCTCCCCAGATTGCAAGGTACGAGTTAGCCACTCGTGGCTTTTGTGTCGGCAGACAATGGGCATGGTTTTGTGAAGGAGGAAGTACAACTGATTTTGGGTTGATCCATCTGAGTTAAGGTATGGTAAGATAAGGACGACAGTAGTCCCCAACTCGTGCATATTGTCTTACTGTCAAAGAGATGAAGGACGCCCATTTGTGTTTTAGGGCGGCATGACAGCCACTTTTCTCTCTGCAACTTGTATAGGTAGGGCTCGACTAAAGCCTAGAGGTGAAACCTAAGACGTCACCTGTCGGAATGCCGACCAACTTGCAGCCGGCAAAAGATAGTCTTGATGTTTGCCGGTACAGAGTAACCAAGGGATAGAGATTGGACCATCATCGGGGAGACGGATCTATGGCCCTTGGACGATAGATCTGGAAGCGGCAACTTCGGGGCAAAACTCGAACATGATGCGGTCCTAAAGCAGGCAATAGGGGGTGCGGACAAAGCCCAAATGGCTGTATGTACATGCAGAAGGGATGGGAGATGGGATGAACGAAACAACACCATGCTTTCCCGGGGTTAGTACATAAGTTCGGATGATGAGGAGGACCTTTGCAGATGCTCTGACAGGGGCGCCAGCCAAGCCGCGACACTTCACGCGTGGCCAGCACTGGTTTGTTTGCCACACATGGCCATGGTGACGGACATCTCCCCTGGAAAAGCCTGATGTGAGCCACACCTCTTTGACTAGACAAACGTGTCGTGCGTGCTAATGCTGCACCGCGAGAGATCCAGACTGCAAATCCACACACATGGTGGGTTTGCAAAGAGAGACAACATCCACCATGGGGCTCGGCGAAACGCCTCGGAGAGAAACAAAGGTTAAGTGTATCAGGTCAAGTTTAGAGGCCCAAAGACCCGTTTGCTTAGCATGTAAACTTGGTGTAGCGGAAACCTCCAACTGGATAAACAGGTCAAGATCAAATGAAGATGATTCAAGGGGCGAGTGGGGATGTGATAGAGACAGCATGGTACATACAAAGGCACGAGAAGCAGTGCAAGCGCCTATGCAGAAGGACTTTGGCGGCACGTAACCGCACCTGTTGATCTCCTAGCGGGTACCAATCCATCTTCTCTACCAAGTCTTATGGCAGAACTAGCAACGAATCAACTGATACCTACATGTCCTTGGCTGGAGTTATCCAGATCAGGTAACGAAGTTCTGGGAACTCAGGGATGGCCTTAGCCCTACGGACCATGATCGGCCTAAACTTCGATCATGGTTAGCTAGCATCTTTGGGTATCGCGTTAGAGGTCTTAGACTGGAGATCTCGAACTCACTTGTGGGCATCATGCTAGTGGATGAGCAAGATGTAGCCTTAGAATTCGAGATGGCCAGCCCTTAACTGACACAGCCAAAAGAAAGAGAGTCACAGGCTTGACGAGAGTGGCCAGTTAGCAGCATTGACTTCTAGAGTAGTATCCAAACTCTTCTCCAGAGCTCAGGTGTCACTGGAATCTAGCATTTTTTGTTCGAACTGCCGTGCTGAACGATCCTGACAACGGCAGCTGGGTTTTGGACCGAAGCGAGTTGGAGAACCTCCACCCATCAGTGGAGAATGAGGCCACTATGTGTGAGGCAGCGACCCGTATATGTTCCGGGGTCGGTGTTCGTTCTTGTGCAAGCTTGGGCGAGAAACGGTAGTGGTGAGGGTGAACTTGATTCGAACTTACAAACAGCTTCCTGACGTAAGAGAGCTTGATCCTCCTGAGGTTAAAGTCTCTTCACTGAACTGCGAGGGTGGTAGGGTATGGCCATTCGCATATTACCTACATAGGATACATGTACCCGAGTCCAAGGTGCCATTTCGTCCCGTCTAGTCCATGCCAGTAGATCCCTGAGAGCCAAGAATCTCGGACAGACGTTGAACGGGCCATTGCAACACGATATGAAGGCTCAGAGCAATGTAGATCAGCGCCATATATCGACAAGACATGCATTGGCGCCCCGTGATGATTGATGTAAGCTACACAGAGGGGCATGAGATGCAGGTGCTTCTAGCTATTCGGCGCTTGTTCTGTACAGTCTCGCTGTTAACCTGTCGAAACTCGCCGCCACCGACAAAAAAGCGCAGAATTGAGGGCGCAGGTATCTAGACCGCCATCGGAGGCAGTTCTCCGGGGTTGACAAGGCCAAAGATTGAGGTGTATTGCCCAGTCCGAGTACGCAAACCTACAAGGAAGAGGGAGTTTCTCATAATCAGTTTGTAAGCTGAATGCCATCAGGATGATCTCAGATGTTGAGCCATATCTAACGACGCGGCTGGTTTCATCTTTAGGTGAGCCACTCAGGTTCTTTGTGTACGTTAGCTTAGCAAGGACGGGTTTGAAGGGCCTCAGGTACTCGGAGCGTGAGAATGGTTCGATACCCAAACCGATCCATACCATGTACGAATCGGGCACCTGGGGTAAAGTGGAGGACGACACCCGGGACAGTCGAAAAAAGGCAGGGAGGCCGGCACTGCTAGACTCGCACATTGTGCTTCTGGAAAACAATGGCGCCAAGCTTGGTCTTTCACTAGGCTGATAGCCGTGTCTTCAGTCCTTCAACGGAGATTATGCAAGCCTCAGAAGTCTCGCAAGCCTGAGCCAGTTGGGTTTAGTCGGTTCACAAAGCTTCAATGCGTAAAGCATTGGCTCGGCATTGTTGATACAACACTCTTACGCACTGGCCAGCCTTAGTGTAGAAGATTGATTAGTACTGCGTCGCAATACCAGAACTCGACAGGGCGCCGAGGCGAGGTCTGGTGCGGCAGGAAAAGCCACTTGAACGTGGATTGACAAGGATCCTTAGGAACCCATGAACAATTCCAGGGGTTTCGAACGGCCTCATGCTCCAAATCGGGGGAGCACGCCCGACTATGAGGACGTAGAAAAAGCACGCACCACACGCCGATACTAGCCAGGATGTTAGCCTCATGATGACTTCAAGCTTATACTGGGGAGAGCGCCAACACAGCAGCCGGCTTCAAGGGGTGCCCTGGTTCAAGCTAATGAATGTGAATCTTCGAAGCGTCAGCGCTGATTGACATGAAATGGAGAATGATAAACCGCCACGGGTTCACCTTATGCAAGCCTTATGGCTGCAGAAGATGCCTGTATATCCCCACTTATGCAGGTCCGACATTTCCTTGTCTTGCTCGTTGAAAGTGCTGCTGTGCAATCTCTTGTATGTATGTAAGGTTAATAGTGATGTCGGCTTCTGAGACATATGTGATATTTGAGCGTCCTGATCATTTTCGAGGTCAGACAACCATGTCCCGAGAACCCGGAGAAGAGATGTCGATACAGTCCGATATCTTTAAAGGGGCTTAATCGTATCGAAGCGTTAAGAGATTAAGAAGCCGCTGGCGATAGCCCCTCTTGGCTCCGCTCGACCTCACCTGAGGACATCTCGGCCGGAGTGGAGCGCCGGTAGAACCGTCACGTCACGTCATCTCTCAAGTATGGACATGGCTCATAATAAGAAATGCTGAAGAACCTCCAGAACGATGGATAAGAATGGAGGCTGGGCGTATAACTGCTGCTGCAGCCGCCAACTTGAATGTGGTTTTGATAAGGCGTACCACCACTGGCGCTTAAACGACGTTTTCCTATCGGACCCGCTAGTCGCTCGGCCGACTCTTGAAAACCAAGATCATGTAACATTATACGTTAGTTCCCGCTTGGTAGACTATGTTGTAATAATCACAGACCTCACAGGCCCTTGAACAACCAAGTTCAAGGGGGAGAAAAGAGGTTCTCCGGAGATACGCCTAAGCCTAGCTCTGTTGATGACCCACGGTCAGGGACTTGGGAAGATCTCGTCCCCATCGACGGGAGCTGGGATGGACGAAATACCACGAGATTCACACAAGCCCTGTGAGCGTTCGATCCATTAGCAGAATATCAGTGGAAGGGGTCTAGAAGATGGCGGGCTAAGCAAGGGCTTAGAACGTCAGGGTAGCAGCCCGTACGGGAACCAACGCACTGAAGCTTAGGAGAGTGTAGTATTGATAAGGAGACCTAGGATGTTGTACCTAATCGATGGATCCAAGCGTCAGCCGTTCAGAGTTCGGATGATACATAGCCAGGATCTCGACGGGCGGTCTGTAAGGTACTCTGGTCGCTAGCGGAGGCGAGAACGGAATTCGTAGGACAGGATGCTAATCTTAGTTCTTTGATCTGGCCTCCGATCGTAGAATGGAGTACTCGGAGATAAGTGCATATGATATGTTTTGTTTTTGCGGAGAGATTTCATTTGTCTTGCTTGAAACGATGCATGCAGGTGCGTGTGTGTGATATAATGTGATATGATGCATAGGACATATGTAGAGTATCGAGTGACGATGATGGCATCGAGAGTTTTGTGACAGACTCTTTAGGTCCTGCCTCTAGAGTTTCAGGCTCACCAAAAAAGCACAAGCAGCCACCAGCCTATCGTAGTTGCCCAGCTTGTCGTCCGTTATGCCCCGCCCTACTGAACCTTACCAAGGTTCCATTGGATTGTCAGGAACGGCCCCTGTGGCCCCATTTAAGCCCCAAACAACGCTGTTCCCGCTATGCTTAAGCGAAGCATCCGCTAACGTAGGTACAGTAGGCCCTGGTCTCCACCTTACTGGACAGGGCATTCAGGGCACTCCCGTTGTCAGTAGTGTCACTCGCTCCTGCTCTGCCGTGGCCATGTGCGATGGAAAGCACGTTGTGCTAATGGAAGCAAAGCATGGACGGCAGGTGCGAAATGACAGGCAGGAAGCGGGGAGCTTGGACCGTACCGTTCCCAAACAATCCCCTCCAGCTCCCATCTAGACACTTACCTACCTAGCCCACAATGGAACACTCCCGAAGCCTTCTACGTACGCATTTTGCTTCTCGCCTTACCTCCATGGTTATAGCACCTTAGTCTATCCCGACGAGCTAACCAGGTCTCTATTGATGCCTCGTGCTCGTGCACTTCCCAGCTACGT
This sequence comes from Fusarium sarcochroum, assembly GCA_013266185.1. NCBI lineage: Eukaryota > Fungi > Ascomycota > Sordariomycetes > Hypocreales > Nectriaceae > Fusarium > Fusarium sarcochroum. The sequence goes on from JABEXW010000316.1 coordinate 25,973, forward strand.
AGACCCGCGGGCCTGGGTCCGGCATTGACCTTGACTTTTGATCAAGCCCCTGTTTGGCCTCAGCTCGTCGCCTAAGACGACAACAAACAGCATATTTGCCCCTGTTTCGCCCTACTGTTTCTTGGTTCGCCGAGCCGGGGAACGCAGTACGGAAGATAGAGTTCAAGTTGCCGACTGGGAATTGTCAACTTGGTGTCGTTCCATATCAGATATCAGGATCAGGAGGCACTTTACCACGCCGGCGGTTACAGCACCAAGCAAGCCAAGCCAAGCCAACATCAATGACCAAGAGGTGAATTGCTTCTAATCGCTGTCGACCTTGTCCCTGCCACTTTCGCTAATAAGAGCCCGAGTTTCTGGTCGTGGAACTTGGGACCCGCATGGCCCGGCGTCCCTTGCACAAATGAATGCATGCGTATTCTATACCAGTCCTTGTCAGCCTGGTGGCAATGAGTCGTCTAATCTGGCACAAGGAATCCGCTTTTCAGGGTGACTTAGTGAAAGCGAGGGCTCGAGGAGGTTTGGGAGTGAGACCGAGTACGCACGCCTCGTTCACGCTCTAGCCTAGAACTCGATTGAGCCAACATATCCGTACCTATCCAGCATCAATTCAACAGAAGCCGGAGAAAGCGACAGGATCGACAGATGCCTCGGGGTAATGCTACGCTTAATAGAAAACCAGAGACGAACGGCTTCAGGGCATGCAGTTCCCCGGTTTGGTGCTTTGGGGGCCCATATGTTAATACCGTCATTGGGGGTTTAGCCTGTCGGTTGGGGGCGACCATCCTATCCTCCCTTCATCATAGTCGCCATCCCCTCTGAGCGCTCCAATGGCATGGCTGGTTCAGACGCCAGCAAGATGCACTCGCTGCCTTAAAGAGATTATGCTGGTGCTTGCTACATGTTCACGGGAACCCATGCTTGTCAGGCTTGTCAGGCTAGAGTCAGCATTCAAGAAACAGTGATGGAGCCGACCACAAAGGGACTCCAATCTCGAGCTCCGTTTCCCCACCATGATCCATCCCAACATCGACACCACCATCTCATCATTCATGCCCGCACCCCGGTCCTGTCACTAGCCACCTCCACATTGGCAACGACCAGAATGAGACCGGCGACTGGGGTTCGGGTCGGGTCAGTCGTGCAATTAAGGGCCTCCGAAGTCTGTCTACTATGTACCGTCTTGTCCCATCTTCTACGACGCCTCACCTTACTTCTAGGCTCGAACTCCTCTTTCCACTTCCGTCCTTATTTCTGTTTATGTTGCTGGGCCTCTTGGTAGCATATCATATCTACCCCAAGCACTGCTCTGTTCACACAATCATCATCGCTGTTGACAGCTCTTCGCCGCTACCAACTAACTCACTACTGCGGCCACACCTTCTAAAGATTGCTTGGATCTATGCCGCTTGGGATGATCAGCATTGTTTGACTTTACGAATTCTACATCATTTTTTCTCGTCTTTTACGCCTCATCATCTTCATTCTACGACGAAATCGTTATTGTAACCAATATCTACTTGAATACCGAACAACAGAATCACGATTTCGATAACCGCCAGCTTTCGTTCGTTACAGCCAGCTCAGATATGACTACTTCCATATACGACGCCATGAACGTTCCTCACATGCCCGGAGTCCATCCTGTGGCCATTCCTCGACCCCAGGTTGGCATTGAACGCCTCCCTACTCGTCGCATGAGTAATGAACCACGAGAATCAATGAACTGCAAATCATGCAGGAAGCGAAAGGTAAGGCAGTGTTATCAATTCGCAAGAGAACTAATCCTGACCGATCTCGTTGTAGATCAAATGCAACCGACTCCGACCATCTTGCGAGGCTTGCCAAGTTTTCCAATGTCCTTGTGTTTATGGTAAGTAACCAATACTTGCCTACAAGAAAGCCTTCATGAACGGCTTTCTGAAAACTTGTCTTGCCCACTTGAAGGCCATCCTGACCTATACTAACTCTGCCCGCAGATGCTGTGCCCAAGAAACGTGGACCAAAGACAGATGTATTGGAAGCACTTCTGAAAAGAGTAGATGGACTCGAGGCAAAGCTCAGAGAAAAGGGAGAAGACGATGTATCACTTGCAAGCTCGAACTTGCCTGGAGCTGGAAAGGGAGAAGCCTCTGAGACTGGCTCTCAAGGTACTGAGGTTGGCGAGTCTATAGCCAAACGTGTCCCTGTCGATGCACGCGCCTCTCCTGGCGATACAGCATCGCTTTCTCCGCATACGCCAGTGGCTCGGTTCGTTTCTCTGCTACTTTTGTACACGGACTTGATCACTGACTCGCTGTTTCTAGGGACCTGTCTCCTCCTCCGGCCCAAGCAGAGGTGTTGCTTGACACCTACTTCGCCAGGTTCCATGGCAAGCCTTATTACATTGTGGACGAGTCTTCAATCCGGCAAAGACTTCAACTGAACCAACTTCCGAGGTTTCTTTCTTTTGCCATTTCGGCGGTGGCAGCAAGGCATGTTTCCCCTCAACAGCACGGACCCCCAACTGACCGTTCATTAGACACACAACCGACCCTAGCGGGTATCAAGCTGCTGCTAATCTTAGTGAGGACCTTGCAGCTCGTGCTAGAAAGGAAATCAACACCGATGAGCCATCAATAGATGGATTACAAGCTCTTTTGCTACTAGTCAGCGCATTCACCGCAACTGGAAAGGGAAAGAGGGCATATATGCTCATGAGTAAGACCCAACCTTGACTTGACTCGTTTCTGAACATGTACTGACGAGAATCAGCGAGTGCCACTGGCATGGCTATGGCTCTTGAGATACACAAGGAAACGGATGGCCAGGCTAGAATGACACCAGTTGAGCGAGAAATGCGACGCCGACTTTTTTGGACATGCTACTTGCTTGACCGATTTCAAGCAACCGGATCGAAACGACCGAGCCTTATTAGCGACAACACTATTATGCTGCGCCTTCCCTCCTGGTCTCCGAACTCATCTTCACTTCCCGTCGAAGGGGAATTCTTTCAAACAGGCTCGAACCTCCAGTATTTCCAAGGTAGCGACAAGAAGCCGCAAGGAAGTATGGGCATGCTCATTGACATTACCCGTGTTCTCGGAAACACGAATCGATACTTGGCAGCAGGTGGCGTCAAGGGCGACTCCCACTTCCCCTGGCACACCCTTTCGACTATATCTAAGATCCGACAAGATCTCGATGTTTGGGCCTCTGGAACAGAAGAAGTCTTTGCCAACCTCAACGCGCTGTTTGGACAAGCCGATTCGACTATACTATTGCTCAGCAAGGTCATCTACCACCTTATTCACTGCCTCATCTACCGACCATTTCTTCCCATCGACCTAGCAGAGCTTGCCGAAACAGGACAGCACCAGTCATGGCAGATTGAAGCCACCAACATGTGTTTTCTCCATGCCAATGCCATTATGGAGCTTATTCAACTTGGCAAGCAGGCGGGAATTGTCGACTGGCCCGCATTTGTAGGATATTGTATTTGCACGGCGGGAACAGTTCACGTTCATGGAGCCCATTATAGTCAGCAAGGGAGCCGAGGCGAAGTAAACGTCTTCAGTTCTGCGACAGACTTCCTCTCCCGAGAGATGCAATTTTTGAGTGAGCTTCGGTATGCCTGGGCCACAGTACAGCACCAGCGCGAGACATTGCAGGATATCAGCCACGCACATGGAGAGTTGGTAAAGGCGCTGGCACGCAGTTCCATGCGATATACACCTGGGTTTCACAGCGAGGACTTTTTCGACCGCTACTCCAACATAGGAGGGCCCGGCGGTCCATCTTTCAGTTTTGATGCGGCCAACCTCCGCCTTTCGGATGTTGTTGTCGACATGGGTACAGGGCCTATCACCGATGAGATTCCACGAAGTACAGATGGACCCCAGCGTCCCAGTCTCAAGCGCAAGAACACGGCACCATCAGGGCCTGTCAACCGAAGACGACCAGATGTTAAAGTCATTTCGAGTCTCGCACCTTCTGCGACAGGGCTACCCACCCCAGGTACTGCACGCCGATCATTCTCATACACCGCTAGCGGGATGCCTCATTCATCACCAGGCCTCCTCGCAACTCCTACATCACTGCCAGCCCACCATGAGAACCATGAGATGTACGCTATGCAAGAGCATATGAATGATACTTCTGCGAATAACGCTGCAGTTGCGGCGGCAGCGGCAGCAGGTTTCACCATGTCACCCAACACGCATGGCGTTTCGTCTCATAACATGCACCCAATGGGTGGCGCACCTTTCAGCCCCCCTTACAGCTATGGCTCTGGATCGAGTATCACCAATGCTGGCGGCCCTGGCATGATCAACGAGGCCAACGGGGGCTACGATGCCATGTTCGGTACAGTACCTACGAATGCATTTGGCAGCCCTGCCGCGTGGCATGGGGACGACAATCACAACAAGATGCATCCTCATCAGGTTAGAGCGGCGGCGAGCCCTGGAGCTAGAAGCAACAACGGCAGCACGGGAACGGGCCAGGGAGAAGAGAAAGACCCATTCCTAGCACTCCTGGAGCAACTTGCTGAGAATGAGCACCGATCTCAAAATGGCCATGGAGGCGACCTTGATTTCTTCCTTGGCAACTCGGCCGTGAACTCTTGAGATCAGAGTCTTAAGAATGGATCGGAATTTTTTTACTTTTTTTGTTATGATTACTGTTTCAACTACCTAGATCCGATGGTGGAAAGTAGGATTGTGTTTGGATATTATTGACGAGTCGTTGGAAGAAGTTTCAAACAAGGCACGGCTTGAAGCAAAAGCTGTGTGTGTATGGTATGCTTTATGATTTCGTTGGCGCAATGGAAACTTGCAGCATTTACAGGCGCACGGGCAGGCATGGTGAGTCAATGGAAGTTTCATGAGGACGGGATCTTCAAAGAAATAATGAGTTGGTAATGAAACACTTTGGGACAAAAGATTTAGTTAGTAAGTTGATTTGGCTCCTGTACACTA
>JABEXW010000317.1:0-60279 GCA_013266185.1 Fusarium sarcochroum
CGCGAAAGAGCGCCATGGCGCTTGCATGTCGCAAAGCCTTTCCAAAGACTCAAGCTCAAGAGTTCAGCAGCCGGAATCATAGTTGGCAATTAAACGCCTCAACTCTTTATTATTCGCCTCCGATATGGAGCACGTCTTGAGTGAATTCAGGAAGAAAGTCTTAGCTCGAAGCTCGTATCAAAAACCAAAGCGAGTCTATCCATGGCTGTATGTCAGAACAGTGTCCAATATTGACCAGGTTTGGGGGGGCTTACCAGATCCTCATGCCACCATATCTTGGTGAGTAACCCATAACCCCTGGGTACACAGTTACACCCTGGAGCGACCAACAGGCTTTCCTTGCCGACGTCGCTGTGTTGCCTGTACTCTTCGAGGAGGAGAAGATAAAGGCCCGACCCTCTCCGCATCCCCGCTGTTGTCCCCATTATTGTCTTGTGCAGTCTGGGGTCGTGATGCGCTAGGTGGGTTGAAGCCTTCCCAGGGGCGATCAATGTTCCACAGCCAACCCAATGTTTGAGCTGATGGTTGAGTATGATCCGCAGAGGAAGAGGCAATTGAGCTGGCGTTTTCAAGACTGATAGTAGATGTCTCGGTCTGGCTATAGCCTATTGTCTCGGTACCAAGGCTAGACATATGGTCGCTCAGCAGAGAGCCAGGCCGTTGGCTCCTGTGAGTCGAGGTTGCGGAGGCATTACTCCAGAAACTGCCTCCAGTATTGCTTGGTCTTGAGGATGACATGGTGCGACTTTGGTTTAAAGATGAAAAAGGGGTGGTGCTAGCTACCTTGGTAATCCATCCTCATCAACAAAATCTCGCGGGTCTTTCTATACTCGCGCCCAGAATGCGGCTCAACAATGAAGGATGGCTTACGGCCCCTTCAGCAAGGTCGGGTACCCGCATTCATGCCTGAAGACACTGAATGTTGATGAATCGTGCAATTCACGATCACTACCTGGCGCATCTATGACGAGTTTCATCGATGTCTTCACTTGGAGGCTTGCTTGATAGATACTGCGCCTTGAGGCTGGGGTTATTTCTTGTGTAACTGTCGACCGCAACGGCAAGGAAACGATTCACACTGCCGCATTCTTCTCAAGTACAGCCACATTAATATCAGCCTCTCGCCAGCACGAAGGTAGTGAAAGGGGCCATGTCTAAGAGCGAAGCTGCTGCGCCCCATCCCACACCATCATGGTTGGCATAGCCGGATGCCGAAGCCAAGCTTCGAGCTTTAATCCTGGCCCAATCTTATCGCCATGCGCCTTTGAGTCTCAGATTTAAGGCTTGTTAGAGAGAGGCAGTACAAATCGTGTTTGCACCGCTTTTGTATGCAGGGACTCTCGTCATACTTGGGCTCTCTTTCACTTGCTATCGCCTACCCATTGGTGTTTGACAGCAGCCCTGGCTAAAGAACGCTGAATGAATGGCTAAACGGTGGCCACGACTCAGCTAGCGAGGCGAAAGTGTCGAAAGGGTTTCGAGAGAGAACTCAAATTGGCTTCCATTGCGAGCAGCCAGAAGGCCCATGTGTTGTTGTATGATGGACCATATGCCACCTGTACAATACTGTATGGGCACTTTTTGCTGCCTACTCTCACCATGGGATTCCTCTTGAAAGATGTGGATCGACAACCCCGTGACTAACTCCAAATAAGCCCTACCAACTCAATTCCCCTGTTTACTCAACGCTCCATGACGTGCCACTATTCTGGTGTGCAGTGTGCACTTTGGATTACAAAGATGACGAAATCAACGGCCACCAAACTTACACAACAGATATCAGACTTACACAGCAGCCCAACGGAAGCATACATTTTCGATCACATGCCACACGTACATCAATGTCCGAAAGCAAGGCGTGACAGTAACCGTTGGTATTCAATTGCCGACCGTTATTCTTGCCCCCTTTACGGTTCGAGCTCGGTGAAGCCAAAATGGAAGTTAGTTTCCGCTGGGCAGCAGTACAAGCAACGACTTCAGCAAGGCAACCACGCCAAGCTTCTTCTCTGCAACTATGCGCCCCTACCATCAATCATCCGAGGTTCCTCGGGAGCAATCGGAGACTGGAAGTCATATTTCAATTACTCAACAAACGGACTCTGGTTGCCTGGACTCAAAATACAACCAGGTCTCGAAAGAGGTGTACATTTAGGCGCATGCAAAAGCCGTGCATGAGACGTTTGGATATGTACTCTCCATGCAGTCTCCCGCGGTGCATATGGCGCTATACCTCAACGTGTAGGGCCTTGCTGCGGCTCAACCATTCACACGATGTTTAAAGACGAATTCGGGCGCAAGACACATATTCTGTCCAAATTAGTTCAAATTCATGGAGAAAAAAACGCTTCACGAAGCTTACGAGTGTGAGACTACAGGCTGCATAGCGCTAAGCACAGTTGCTGCTGACTGTCCGCCTAGTTCAACACTTGCTCAGTCTATGGTCGGAAAGATGCATCAAGTGATATCCAGAAACTCAAAATCAAACGAAAACTACCCTCGGCCCCTCTCAAACCTTGGAAAACCCGACGTGACGTCAAGAGCAGCTCACGGATTGGCTGGCCTCAGACGCAGAGCCTCAGGCGGCTATGTCGTTTATCACTTCAGATCGACCAAGTACTGGTACACTCATGGGCCTAGTCTGGGGTTTAAGTTGATGCACCACGTGGCAGACTGAGTTCCACTACCGACAAGCAGTCTGGGGTTGGCATCTGTCGTCACTTGCTTAGTGTCACTCGATCGTCTGGGCGTGTAACAACTAAAGAACAGTCCGGGGTACCAACTGGGCTTGGCGAAAGTGCCCGTATAAGCCAAGCTTTGATACGTTCGAAGACAGACTGGTCAAGAATAAAACTATTCTCATACGTCGTTGAAGGTTTTGGGCCCAACGTGTTGGGCCGCTATGAGAGTGACGGTCCGATTCTTCATCACAGAGACTCACAATGACTGGACCACACAAGGAAAAGCTCAACATAGCCGCCCAGCCTCTCCCCTATAGTATTCAGGGATGCGAAAATGCCCAATACAAAACCGAGGGCATCCGCAACGATGATTCGAGCGTTCCAGAATGTCGGGGCGGAGCTTGCTCGTCGTAAGCCTCACTTTTCCCGTACTTGCAGCATCCCTGTTGACCTGTCAAAAATCCTTCCTTTACGTCACAGCCAATCAAGACCAAATTTGATGGCACTGCATTCTTCGCTCCTCACATGTCAGAGGAGGGACGTGGACGTGATAATGTTGCACAAACACGAGAGGGTGTGTGGAATTGTTCAGGGACCGGGTTTCATGTGTTTAGGGGTTCGGTGATAGGTCATACTTGAAGTAAACAAAAGCTGACCATACATATTTTCGTATGAGTTTCTTTTATGTATGAGAATACTGTATTCTAGTATCCGACAACCTTGTGGTGGCTATGTCGGACTTTACTACTGCTGACATAGCTATAGAGATTGTAGAAAGGTTTCATCAAGCGTTATGGCTGATGCTGTACTGTTGGCAGGACCATAATTAGACCCTTTTTTGGTTTTGAACATGCCAAAAGACATCATTTGTTGAATGATCGCCAGGTGGTCACTTTGGAGATGCGAGCTTACTGTACGGCATTAACTTCGAGGCTATTTACTTGCCTAATGGGGCAAGAGTCGGAGTAAGCTCCGGGTGGTCCACTTTTCCGGCCGGTACTCCGGAGACAAGTAACTGTTCATGCCGACCCGGCTTGTTTATCGCACATGCTTGTCATCGTTATGATAGTTTCAAGCTTCAGAATATAGTCTAGAGCCTAGATAAACCTATCTTGATGGCCGTCGAGTAACAGTTGGGTTGGTTCAGATGGTACCATTCTTGCACTGACAGTCCTTATACCTGGATGCCAAGCCGATCAGCTTTGAAGTCAATCATCATAATTAATGTTAAACGCGATACCCCATGCGACTTTTTAAGTGAGTCGCATATTTGAAGATAAAAATATGAGAATCCTTCTCAATAGGTTTATTGCCACTACTAATCCTAATTTTGTGAATCATAGCCCCGTGCGACTTTGCAGAGAATACGCTTGTTGACTTGAATTGCCTACGAATGTGGCAGTATCGAGAATCTACTCACATCATAGTTCAAGAGTCATTGCAAACATATCACAGAAGCAGAATGGGGTGCAAGTCAAAGTCAATCGTCGTAATAAAATATTTTATACATAAGACAAGTCACTGAAAAGCCAGAGACAAGATCTATTTACAAACAAGAAAAACCATCTGCTAAGATGCGGTTTCATCGCCCTCCACTAGGGAGATAGCGAATCCGTTTTGCCGGCCAAGGGCTGGAGCGCGCGAACGTCACGGACGTGTCACATGAACCATCGCCACTGTTAACAACTCTTTCGAGTTATTTACAGGACGTTCTTGGCAGAGCGGCGGCGGCGGCGGCGAGAAGCACAGCCGGTCTTGGGGGTCTTGGTGGCGACGGGAGCGGGAGCCTGGGTCTCGGCCTCAGTGGGAGCAGCGGCACCATCGGACTTGACAACGGTGGCGAAGGTAGGGGTAGGGGTAGGAGCCTGGGTCTCAGCGGGAGAGTCGTTACCGGCGGCCTCGGTAGCAGCGGGAGCCTCGGACTGCTCAGCGACGGGGGCGGCGGAGGTGGCCTCGGCGGCGGGCTCGGAGGCGGCGGCGGTAGAGGCAGCAGGGGAAGAGCCGGAGCTGGAGCCGGAGCCAGTACCCTTCCAGACGGCAGGGCCGGGGATCTCGTAGCTGGAGACGGAACCGTAGAGGTTGAAGACAATACCGGCGTCCTTGTAGGTGTAGCCCTTGTTGAAGTCGAACTTCTCGTCAGGGACAGCGGTACCGGAACCGGTAACCTCGACCTGAGCGCAAGAGGGGTAGAACTGAGCACCACGGGCAGCGTCGGCGGTGTAGGCAGTGTCGGACTCGTGGAGAGCAATGATCTCCTGGCGGACGATGTACTTGCCGGCCTTCAGGTCAGCGGGGAGAGTGACATCAGACTTGCCCTTGGCGGCAATGAGCTTGTCAACAGCCCACTCGGAGCCATCGTAACCGGCCTCGGCGATCTTGGTCCAGATAGCACCAGTACCGGCATCCTCAGTGTAAGGAGCGATGTAGGTGATGATGGGACCCTTGTGAGAGGCGTCGATGATGTCGTCGCCACGGTTGTCGTGGTACCACTCGAAGGTAAGCTCAGAGCCAGCGGCGGCCTTGACGAACTTGGGAGCGGCAGTGCCACCGTTGACGTTGCAGACCAGGTCGGGGCTGGTGAGGTCCTTGACGGGGCTGTTGCTCTCAGGAGATCGGATGTAGACCTTGCGTCCATCACCCTGGTCCTTTCCATCAACCCAGAGACTGTAGACCTGGGCGTGGGCAGAGACGGTGGAGGCCATGGCCAGAGCAGCGGCGGTGATAGAGTAACGCATTTTGATAGATGGTTGGTTCTTGTTGTTGGGTTAAAAGATTGGATGAAGCGGAATTCGCGATGGTAAAAAATATTCGAGCTTCGGGTGATTCAAAGAATGAAGGTTTGGCACAGCCAAATTGAAAGAAAGTTAAAAAATGGAAAGAAGGACGACAAAGACTTGATTTTGCTACGACGAGTGTGGAGGGAAAGAAACGAGATCTGGATGTCGACGGCTCAGCTCGACTTATATATCAAATCTACTCACCTCTGAGCCCAACGATCCCCCGGCACGGACACGGAGGAAACTACGGTCAGTCCCACAGGCACAGGACGAACAAGGGCATCTCTGTAGAGACCAGGATCATTCAAAGACGGTTCATCTCGTCAAAGTCGGCGAGAGTGTTCTATGCCAGAATCTCAAACATGGTGTGCTGGGACCCCTTCACTCGACAAGGAGCACCAACGACCAACAGCGGCAGTTTTGCACGCAATCTAGATCAGATTGGGAACGAGCTCTGCGCGTATCTACGAGAGTCAAGGTGGTGTGAGTGTTCATCATCACCGTGCTATGGTACAGTACGGTAAGGCCCCTTGCAGCTTGAGCGTCTTCCTACAGCTGCTCCATAACGATATAGACATTGATAGACGGAAAAACTCACTTAGACGCGGAGACGGAGACGGAGATTGAAACCCTGGGTTGCCTAGGGCCCGACCAAGGCCGTTAATCGTATTCTACTGTATTCCCTGCCCGCCTCGGTTTGAGCCTCACTCGGGGTATCCCATGATTGGACGATTAGACCACCGGTGAAACGCCCCTGGATCTCTTGATCTGCTACAAGTAATACCTTTAATATCGGCGCAGCGCCCATTGGAAGATATGTAGCGCCTGGCCCCGCCGGGCTAACAAGGGGGCATATAATTAAACCCTGTCGTTTCCACGCACGACTTTCACCGTTCCCTAGTCTTGCTTTACCGTATCGCGGAGTCTCTATTCTCTTCGAGAAGTTGACGCCGTTGGCGTTTACCCCTTGTTGATCCATTGTTGGTCCTCCTGCTTCCTTTTTTCTCCCTCAACTCTTGGCAGCGCGCAACTCCGCTTGCCACCTGAAACTACGTCGCGAAGAGGAGGGAACAAGAATGTCCTTCTCCGACTGGGGGATAATTCTTCCATTGCGCGGCCGATGTATTTGGCTGCGGTTTCAAGGGGTTTTTCACAGAGAGAAGAGAGGAGGGGGAAAAGGGACAGAGAATGGTGCTGTCGGCGAGTTGCGTCTTGTTGAAACAGAGTCATCCAATCTTGTCGATTGATTTTTAAATTTTATCAGACGAGTTGGAGAAAATGTAAACAATCGTGTTTTGAAGAGCTTGAATTGTTTTTTATCTAGCAAACGCTGTCAAAACATTAGCCCATCGCTTCGATGCGGTTTGAGCGTTCTGCGACCATGAAAGGGCTGCCAGCCCAACCAACCATATCTGTGCCGCTGTTCGGCGCCTTGCCTAGTTGAGACAAGCACTGTGTCTTCGGGCCTACTAATTTTTATGCAGTGATTCAACGCAATGTGCTGTGTTATTGACAATTTCTTAAAACTGGCAATAATTATACTTGATATAAAGTTTTAAGCATACCTCATATATTTGAAGCGTGAGAGTATATGCTTACATAGGTAAATAGTAAGCTTGAATAGTAACTAGACGAACGGGTCATTGGCTACCTAACAAGGGTACGTTTGAGCTTATTTAAGCTGTATGCTCCAATGTAACGTAAGCCATTTAGGGACATAGTCTCTAACAAAGCGTGTTTGGGATGAGCGGCTAGTTACCCTACATGTTTGCTAATGCATTCAAACGAAACTAAATAATGCATCGCTTGATAATAGCATACTGAATATATTCCTAGATGTTTCTATCATACTTGGCGTGTTTTTAATTCCTGGATTGGAGAAATGGTATCTCCTGATGTGTATAGAATATTGTACTTGAATGCTTTATTGAGACATGGAGACATTGTGCATGACGTTGTCGCAAAGTCTGATGACAAGGTGATTGTGATATCTAACGTTGAGCATGATGCTTTTTATTGTGCTGAGAAGAATCGCTGTATCATTTCAAGGGCGGCTACAATTTCGGTTTGTAGGGTATAATACTTTCAAGTCTACAGCTTGTCAGAATAGTTCGGGATGTGGATGCTGAAACAATGTCAAGCTACATAATATGACAATTATCATTCCATAACACGCCAAATTAATGCTACCCTAAGTAACCTCAGATGCCAAGACATAAGGATACCGGCCCAGCACAGTCTTGGCGGAATTGACGGGCCATATACTACCGAACATCAAGGGCCGGCTCGGTGAGAATGATCCACTTTTCCCGAGAAGCCTTCCGATATCACACCTTAGGTAATCAGTGCATTCGCTGAGAGGGATACCCTAAACTTAGTATCGAGGACGTGAGTTTGTACCACATGATTTTGCTTCAAAGTTGTCGAGTTTTGCCAGACTTACTTGTCAATGATGAGATGATCAAACATGCTATTTAGATTCGAGTCTGCGCGACGTAAAGCTGCTCTACGAACTATCTTGAGATACCATACGACTAAAATACCAGGTGGCAGTTTAAACAGGTGGAATTTGGGGGAGTAATTGATATGAAGGCATTCGCATCTTTTTGGCACAGGCTACTCATCACAGCCTGCATCCACTGTTAACTTAAAGATATTATGTGCACAACACAGAGAAATCCAAATCTTCAAACTTAGTGAGAGTGAGTCAAAACCTTCACACAACAGAAATATTTATATAATAGTATCCATCGCTCCACGGTCTTTCATTTTCCCCATCTCTTCATCGCAAACCTCTTGAATGGTGTTGTACCTCATCGACACACCTACGATGGACAACTCTACTCACTTACTGGGTCTCCCTTTCGAGTTGAGGGACCTGATATGGACCCTCTCTGCTTCAACTGGAGATGCAAATGGCCTGTTAAGATGTTGTCGTCAGACAAGAGACGAGTTCGCCCCTTACTGTGTACTTCCCGACGACATTCACCAGCTTCATAAGCTCAGAATGTTAGTCGACTCGACATATGATCATGGCATCTGGCTCAAGTTTGACTACTACTGGGAATATAACGGCCATATTCGCCATGCTACCGGCGCCGTCCAGGATATGGACGATCCCATAGCTAGGCGTCTCAGCAAGATGGAAAAGGTCAACGATCTCATCCTACATTTGCACGCCTCACGACGAGGCCACTTCGTTGGTGCACTCTTAATGATGCTAGCAAAGGCAGAAGACGTATACCGCTTGATTAATGTGTTTGCTTGGCGCCTGGAACATGCACAAGGTGGCGTGGGCCGTTATACTATCAGATTTTCCACCGAGACGATACAGCCAGGACAGTCGAAGAAGGAAGCGAAGAACTTCTGGGAATGTCGCTCGCCAAAGGCTTTAGAGGACACTCTGAGAAAGTACCTGAAGGATGCAGGACAGATGCCTTGCTTCTACGAGTATTTTCTCATCAACTGGCCGTATGGGTTTCCAGCTATACCGAAGATTGAGTATATCACCTGGCCGCGACGACATGTCCATCGGCACCACACACCGTCAGTCCCGGAATACAAGTTACGACGACGCCCAAGCTTTGGCGGCAAGAATAAACATAATAGCCCAGACGAGCTTCGTAACTATCAGAAGGATTTTGCAGGATACTCCGCCATGTTGATGACCATCTGCCGTTTTGACACCAGCGACGAAACTCGATATGAACATTGGTCATCACCCCCTGAGAGTTTGAACTGGGAGCATATCAACTACGATACGCTGAATCTAAAGTCCAGATACCAGTTCTTGCTGGATAACCTAACAGGTCCAGCTGGAGGCTGCTTGGACATGCTGCGCTTGCACCGTTTCCGGACCATGGATGCATCAGTGTTCAATTTCTTTGCTCGATCGGAGAAGAAGGCCATGAAAGATAATACAGGGCTTGCTGGTGCAAACTCCAAGATCAACCGCCGTCTCAGAGCTCTCTTCTATTCATGCGCAACATACGATATCCGTAATCTGCGGAGTACTTGTCCACATCTCCGAGGGACTGGAGGGATGAGTGGATAGTTTGGCTCAGAAAGCGATGGGAATGCATAGGTTGTTGTCAGGACTCGACGTGTTATATGAGCAAGCTTGCCTCGCCATACGAACGAAGACGTCTGCAGAGTTTAATTGCTTTGGGTAAGGGACATCACCATAGCACTTCACCCAATCGTCGTGTGTCAGGACAGTACAACTTCGATCGGCCAGTTATACTTGGCCGAGAGTGTGTCCGACGTCTTCGGTATCCTAAGGGTGAGAGGTGGAAGTATGAGCGCTGTGGCTACCGTCGTTTGTCTTGGGAATGCAGGTGTTGGACTTTGAGGGCATCTTCCAAGCTCGATTCTACGTGGGATGGCAAGTTGGGCAAGATATGTGCTGAATTCTCTGTTGGAGCTATATATGATGACACTACCAACGCTTGATTGCTAGTATACTCATATATGATTTAATTAAGCATCCTTCTATTCAACCATATTAATAGATCACATATAGTTTGGTTTTAGTGTATCAGGCCGCTACTTTAACTTGTAGTTCTCAGACGTCCAGCGCCTTCAATTCTTCATACGCAGGAATCCTCCATGAGCCCCTATTCTCCGGCAAGACAGCAAGCAGCGCCTTGTCAATCTTGAGCTTGGTAATCAAGCCGATAATCGTATACTGTAACTTGATCGCGAAATTCGTCTCAGGATACGCAATGCCTGGTATAAACGACGGTATCTTCTGGGACTTCTCAACATACGGTCTCAACGTGTCTTCGTACGCTTTCAATGCCTTTGGAATATCGTGGCCGTGTCTCGCAATCTCTCCTCCAAGCACACAAGCTCCAACCAGGGCGAGAGTAGTGCCCACGCCCGTCAACGGCGAGGGTGCATAGCCTGCGTCTCCAAGCAAGACAACTCGCCCTTTTGACCATGTTTTTGTTTTGACCTGTACAATAGACTGAGCATAAAAGTCTTCGGTCTCGTACATGGCCTTTATAAGTCGTGGGGCCTGCCAACCAGCGTCTTCGAATATCTCGGCAAACAACTTCTTTTGAGCCTCAACATCTTGCTTCATCACTTCATTGAGCTCTTCCATGCGAGACATGGTCAAGAGATACGCCTGGCCTCGGTCCTTGGAATGCCAACGTGTTGAAATGACACGACGGCCTGGGGCGGTATAGACAGTTGCGAGGTTTTTGTCGCTGGATTCCCGTGGAAGATTGTAGTAGCATCCGTTTAGGCCGAGTTCTCGTATATAGGTCGATTCAGGCTCATCTGCAAATAGTTTTCGACGTACTCTCGAACCTTGGCCGTCTGCCACAATGAGAAGATCGTAACTTTCGTCAGCACCTTGTGAGAACTTGACGTTAACTTGGTCGCCAGTATTCTCAAACCCCTCAATTGACGTTCCGAATCGATATTGCGTTTTTTCTTTGGTCGCTTCGTAAATGATTTTACAAAGATCGCCTCTCATGATTTCGAATTCACTCGTAAAAGACTGTCTGCCTTTGCCAGAGTCATTCCGTTCCAGCAGAGCTTTTTGGTTCCCTGCTGAGTCGACCCATTGTAATCCATCCTCATCGACAGCATTTTTACGAATCTCTTCTAATATCCCCATACGCTTTGCAGCTTCAATACCTTGTCCGCGGATGTCGATCTGTTGACCTCCAGTACGTAAGGTGGGAAAGCGCTCGAGAACAGTGCAAGAATGACCTAGTCGAGAGAGCCAGAAAGCGGCGGCAGGACCAGCAATTCCACCACCAGAGATGAGAATTCGAAGTTGTGACATTGGGAAAGGATATGAAGTAATTATTGTGGGTAAGGGTATCTTAGCTTAGAATGAAGCCCACAAGTGTTTGCTGTTGCATGCCTGACGATGAGATATAATACACAGAGAAAGATTAGAATAAACAGAGACCCTGAAATCTGTAGCAAAGCTACTAATATGTTGACGATCAGGGTCCTTATCTACTCGACTATCGTTCACTATACTAACTATGCAATCTCAGTAAGGAATGTAGGTGTCATTGACTTTGGTAGTTCAATCCTACAAAGCAAGGAACATGAAACCCTGTCGCGTCAGAACTAGACTAGTTGTCAAAGCTCAAAGACTTTAAATCCTTTTACGGGGCAGCTGGGCGCGACTATGGAGCTAGACGTACGATTGAAGGCTATTTGCTAAAGACACCAGCAACTCAGCCTAAGAAAAACCAGGAAGGACTACATCGATACAATTGACTAACATCTTGAGGGGTTTCTAAGATTTAGACTCTCCAGCAATACAATCTCTTTATGAGTTATCTTGGGTTTAGAACTAAGAGATCATGACCATAAGCGAGGTCATGGAATAGACTGGACATCCTTGAACCCTAGTAATCAGTAAGCTTACACAAGGAAAGGTTCCGAAACTCCTGCTATAGCTCTCATTGGACAGGAAATGAAGCGACCTAGAGGAAATACAATATTGACATAGTATGTGTAGAACTGTATTTCTTTCTACAAGTATATTGGTCTAACCATTGCACTATACTAGGACCCAGCAAGAAACCCTCATTCTCCGGCAAATAACACACAACCTCAATCCTCTGAAAGCGATAAAACATCTCAATTACGGTACATTTCGCCAAGAGTATCGGGTATAGTAGGAGTCATCAAGATAAAAGTCAACTCGAATGCCACAGCCAAGCCGGCCCCATCCGAGATCCCCACCTCCACTTGTTCCGTTCGGATCTCCCCCTCCCCCGCATCTAGATCCGCATCCGCCATCCCGCCAAACCAAACCCCAATCCGAGCCCGGGACTACGGATCAAAAACTGCCGCCATCACCATTGCCACTCTTTCCTTAACGGCTTATCATTCTCTCATATCTCAATTCTCTTCTCTACACCCTCAATCGCATCCTCCAACCATGTCCCAACCAAAAGGCAACCTCGCAAACCTCCTCCCTCCCTCGTGGAAAACTTCGGTAACCGCTTGGCTCGCCGAAGACACGCCCTCGTTCGATTACGCCGGCTTCGTTGTTGGCGACGGTCCCCGAGTCGCCACCCTCTGGGGCAAATCCAGTGGTGTCATCGCCGGCCGACCCTTTTTCGATGAGGTCTTTGCGCAGTGCGGCTGCACGGTCGAGTGGCACGCCGACGAGGGTACAGCTGTCGACCTGGGCAATGGCAAGCACCGGGTTGCGACAGTAAAGGGCCCTGTGCGCGGCATTCTGCTCGGTGAGCGCGTTGCGCTGAACACCCTTGCACGATGCTCCGGTGTCGCTACCAAGAGTCAGCGGCTCATGACGATTGCGCGCGATGCTGGATATACGGGTGTGATTGCAGGAACACGAAAGACGACGCCGGGATTCCGTCTTGTTGAAAAGTACGGCATGCTGGTCGGTGGTGCGGACGCTCACAGAATGGATCTCAGTGCTATGATCATGCTCAAGGATAACCATGTATGGAGCCGGGGCAGCATTACCGACGCTGTCAAGGCCGCCAAGTCGGTGGCTGGCTTCAGCATGAAGGTCGAGGTCGAGGTACAGAGCGAGGCAGAGGCAGACGAGGCAATTGAAGCTGGTGCGGATGTTGTCATGTTGGATAACTTCACCGGTGATGGCGTCAAGGTTGCTTCGCGTAGCCTCAAGGAGCGCTGGCAAGGGAAGAGACACTTCCTGCTCGAGGTTTCGGGCGGACTGCAGGAGGATAACTTCGAGGCATATCTGTGCAATGGTAAGTCGCTATCCGTTTTCTGCTGGGATGCATCAATACTGACAGATTGTAGATGTGGACATTCTCTCGACAAGTTCGATTCACCAGGGTGTGCCTCACATAGACTTTTCGCTCAAGATCGAGCATTAGATCAGATTAATAAAAATACCCAATTACCTGCAACGTCAGTTCTGATGATGCATCGCTGTTGATGACGTTCACTCACTGAAGTCGAATATTTGAGCTGCATCGGAACACTGCAATAAGTGAACAAGTTTATTGCTAGTACTAGAGTTACTACATACATCAGAGCGTCTCTATGTTGGCACCCATCAGATGATGGGAGTTTCCAGGTAACACCACGTGGAGGTATAGAGTCCGGCTTCGTTACCCATAAGAATACTGGGGGAACAACACGGAAGTATAAATATTACAAAAACACAAAAAAAGCACGACAGGGAATACAACAAGGGGTTGGGGGTCTCATCACAGCTGGAGGCTGGAGAGAGGCTCCTGTTGTCGTTAGCAATCTGTATCATTTTATCGTACTACGATATAAGGGGATGGGGGAGAGGGGAGAACACTTGTCAAAAAGAAAGGGAGGGATGGAGATGGGAAGTGATGAAAGGGGGATGGAGATGAGAAGTTGGATGGAGAGAAGAAGAATGTGATGAGGCGGCGTCCCTTATAAGTACCTTCTTGAACCTCTCGTCCCTTCCTTCTATGGCAACTTCCCAGACGCATCAACTTGATGTCGGTAAGCAATATCACATGGACCTGCCGTATGATATAGCGTTAGGTAGAAGTCCTTGGGAAGAAGGAAAGCCACAGGAATTCATGTTCAGGCATGCTTCGTCTATACAACTGGACAAGATCAGGCTCGCCTCTTCTCTACAGCCTAATCTAACCATAAATTGCACTAATTCTAAGCTAAAATCTTCAGCTATTAGATAACATACGTATTATGTTGATGTTAAATTTGCCTAAAGTCATCATAAAGGCAAGCATAGGTCATACATCTTTCCATCTCTTCTCCTCAAATGACATCTCCCTCATCAATATGTGCACCCGCCATTCTTGCCTCGATATCACGTCCCCCACCCTGCAAATGGCTCATCGGGTTCTCCTGAACCAGCGGCTCCTTCTCTTGTCCCGCAGTCTTGTCGTTCCCGCAGCAGGACACCAACACACTACTCTCGTTCTTCGTCGATGGAACATCCAGAGCGGGGTTGGATGTGAAGAAGTCAGTAGGACGAAGATGAATCTGTTGTGTTTCAATTGGCCTGTTATACCATTAGCAAAACTCATTCATGGATGTCAGGGGTATCAAGCACGAACATAACCGGCCAATCTTCAACCCGCGGGTTATGCGTCAGACCAAACGACACCCACACGACAGGACTGCTCCTTTTTCCTTTGTTTCGATCTTCAACCTCATCATTCGCTCGATCGTCATCCGTGAACCAATCTCCTCTCTTCACCATATCCGCCACTCCTCCAACCTCTGCCTTACTCTGGTTCGTAAACTCTCCCGCCGCCCAGAGCTCTCCATCGCGATATCCCGTGACCCAAACATGATGTTGCGCAAACGGAGCTCTCGCGATGGCCAAGCTCTTTTCATCCGCGAGGAGCATCTGGGTCGCTGGCGGTACAAGTTTGTAGCCCACCGGCCGACCAGATATGGCGTTACGCTTCGTCGCGTGCTCCAGCTTGATGAGTCGGTTCAGGCGTGGCTCAGCATCTGTCCATGATGCTTTCGTCACTGGCTTACGCTCGATCTCGTACAAGTTCCCCATAGGATTCGTTTTCGGGTCGATGCGTCTTGCAACGCTCTCTTCCACGACAACCTGAGTGTCCTGAGCGCCATACGAATCAATAGCCGGATCAATTCGCACTGAGAAAACATGCTGATGATTCTGCGCAAGGACACCCGGCGCAACCACATTACCATATCGACTCGTTTTGCCCTCATCTATCGCCACAACGCTGACAACACCTGTTGCGCGGGTCTCGATGGTGATATTTCCCGCGAGGTCAAGCTTGTACGAAAAGATGTACTCGTAGTTTGCTAGCGTGACAATGAACTGCACAACGAGCTCTCTCATGCGTGTCACCACAGCTCGGTTTGTGCGGAAGTTGGTATGTTTCCACAAAATGCCGTTGTCCTGCTCATGTAGACAGATTACCGACTTTGCTGGCGTAGGCATGCCATCTGGACCAGCGAGGTACGAGTCAACGTAGTGGATTGCACCAAGGCAGTCACACCCAAGCTGGAGATTGTTGGCACATCTCCCAACGCCTCCGTCTCCAAGATCAAAGGCGTGCTTCCGGTGGAAAGGAGGGCGAGGATCACCATAGGGGACCGTGAGCTCACTGTAGCTGAGGCGATAGAGAACAGGGCGGTTCTCGTAGCAAATGTCATGCAGAACAGCGCCCTCACGTGGTGTGAAGCCAAGACGAAAGCGCCATTTCTGCCACTCAATCAGGCCGTCCGAAGAGATAGTAAACGAAGCACCCTCAGGCTGGGTCACATTAAGGGGCTTGAGACCCTCTCGAAGCGGTCTGTCCAGCAGCTCTGGGACATACTCTGCTGCATGACTGTGCTGAAAGAGCTTCTTTGGCGTGTCACCCCGTTTCTCAGGTTCAAGACCATCGTCTGAGCCACCAGTAGCAAGTCGATCAATACGAATAATGGTCTTCGTCTCCAAATCCATGACTGGGATGATGGGAATGGGATAAGCATAATGATTCGAGTCAGGATTGTTGTTGGACACATCTCTCGCAAACACCAGACCTTGCATATATCGAGACGGATAACCATCGTCATAAGTTCCGCCATACGGCCACGCATCGATACACACTGAAAACTCCTCTGGCAGCGTGAACTCTGACATGGCATCCTTGAAGATTTCTGACTCTACGCAAGCATCTTGGAAGGCTTCCAGTTCAGTTCTAGAGATCTGGTCAACAAGTGGCTCGCTATTTAGGAACAGATACTTACGCAGGAAGAAATGGATGTGCATTCTGCTCAAGAACAGCCTTGGAAACAACAACTCCTGCCTTAATATCAACAATAGCCCGAGTGAACTCGCGATCATCGGAAATTATGTCGTATTCAACTTCAGCGCATCGCGCAGGCCGAGGCGTCGTCTCAGACAGACTACCATCGTGCTCAGCGATCAAGAAGGGGACGAGCTCATCTTTGTTAGGTTCATGGAGGTAAATAGACCGGAAGAACAATGGAGTCTCCGGGCCGTGATGTTTGAGTACAGTGGTCCGAGCTATGATGAACTCCTCTTGAGAGAGTTGGGTCAAAGGATGTGGCTGGGAGGACGCCATGGCTCATTCGACTACGCATACAATGATGCTGCAGACAGATTGAGAAACAGCGTGAGCAAGAGAGAAGAAGTCTTACTTAAGTAGCTTCTTGAGAGAAATGATAGACACCACAGTGAGCAAGAGGATTCAGCACCCTGCCTGTTATCAGCAATGCCTAGCATTTTCTCGGATGCCTATTAACCCAACCGGGAAGCTCGATTCTGCGTCTCTCTGTGCAAAGTGAAGCGAAGCTGACGTCACCTATATTAATCTGTAGTAAGCCGTATCAAAATACGGTATCGACAGACGGCTATTTTGTTCGTCGACAGGAAGTGCTTATATGCCTCGGTTCTCGACTTGATGTTGGCGGGCGACCATCACATCATGATACACAAGCGATGCTGCTGACCGCGGGGTAGATTTTCTATCCATGTCTCTCACCCCGCAAAGTTGTCTCTCGTGTCTGTGTTGGCGATGCGGTACCATATGGGAATATTCGTGCTGCATCAACTGTTGAGATGCATTAGCGAGGGTAGGATGCTGAGGGATGATTGGCTGTGAACTTTAGGTGTGAGCGCGGTGCCTAAAGATATCACTTTGACGGGGAACTGCAGAAATGTCATGTTGACAAAGCATATTTCCGATATTCCCTTGTTCGCATTTACACCAATCGAATAAGGCTAACGGTTGTCAGACAACTCTACTAAGTCTCGCGGGACGTTGCAGAGCCGAAGCCAAGCCTACACTTAACGACGGACTACATTCCAAAGATCCCAATTTCATATAATTAACATGAGACTCGTCCCGTGTCTCATCACAAGTTCAATGCAGGGAAAGCGGCTTGGCAAAATCACTGTGCCATTCTTGTCTATCGACGTGCTACTCTGTTGCAGAAGAAACAACAATCAAACACCCTTTTGTAAAACCCCAAAGCGGCCGTGGCTAAGTCACATCATGACTGAACCAGGCGATGAAAAGAAGATGCGTGAAGTGCGTCATGGTAAGAAAAAAAAGAACCAGCGCAGGCACTCTTCGTTACCCCTCATTCCTTGCGCGCCATCCCTATCCGATATCATTTTCATAGACGCCAGGCATGTAAAGTCAAGACCATGAGAAGAAGAAAAATGGCCAGGTGGCCCATATTGAGCAAAGAAGATCGTGAGTACGATGATGCGTAACGTACATTCAAGAATCGAAATGAAGAGAAAAAGGAAACAGTTGCTGTGGACGTGGTTTTCCGGCTACGTCTTCCGCCATCCCACTAGATACGAGTATTTGCCCAACCAAAAGATGCCGGGTTGCTCATAACCATGGTTGTAGGAGCGTGCCTTATCCGATCATCAAGGGATTGTGCACCCTTTAGACAGTAACGCGCTTGTCGTCACCAGGCTTGAGAACGTTCTCGCCGTAGCGGCCACCAAAGTTACCTTGACATTCAATGTTAGTCTGACTTCATGTACGCGGGGAGTCAAATAATGCTTACCCTGGGGGTTGTAGTTGCAGACGGTGTACCAAGACTGGAAGCCAAGGACAGTGCCAGCAGGGCACTTGACAGTGGCACAGCCGACCTTGGTGGAGTCCTTCCAGACGACCTGGGTGAAGTGGCCGTAGAGGTCGATGTTCATGTCGGAGGGGGGGTTCTCCTGACCGTAGAAAGCCCAGTTGGCCATCTCGCTGTTGTACCACTGGTTGGTGATACCACCAGCAGCAGCCTTGTTCTTGAGGTTGTCAATGTCGTTGGTGGCACCCCAAGAGGCAAGGTTCTGGCCATAGCCGCCGTTGCCTTGCTTCCTATAAGATGGGTCAGTTATCAAATCATCAGATGGATCACGAGTAACTTACATGTCGTGCTCGAAAACACAACCGTTGGCGGTGTTCTCGGCGTAGCCAGCGAGCTCATCATCCCACGCAAGCTCAGGGGCAGAGTGGTTGGCACGGTGGATGTTGTGGTAGGCAAGCATGACCTGGTCGTAGGACTTGTCCAGAGACAGGTCAGGGGTACCGCTGCTAGTCTTCTTGGGCTCAGCAGCCTTGGTGGAGGAAGGCTTGACAGTAGACTTCTCGACAGTCTCCTTAGGCTTCTCGACAACGGGCTCGGGGGCCTCGTAGGTGGTCTCCTTCTCCTGGGTAGGCTCAGGCTGGACAGTGACGACAGTGGGCTTAGGAGCCTCCTTAGTGGCCTTGGTGGTCGAAGGGCTGGCAGGTCGCTTGTAGGTGGACTTCTTGGGCTTGGCAGCCTCCTTAGGCTTGGTGACCTCCTTGGTAGGCTTAGCAGCGGGCTTCGAAGGAGCCTCAAGGAAAACAACGCCAGTGGGCTCGGCCTTCTTCTCTTCATCACCAGCAGTGACAGTGACAGTGACAACCTCGTAAACCCACTCGGTCTCGAGGGCTCGCTTCTCAAGAGCTCGCTTGTCAAGAGCACGAATAGGGCTGGCCGAGGCCAAGATGGCGCTAGCGCCGAGGAGGAACATAGACGCCTTCATGGTGATCGGTGAAGTGGCACGAGATAAAAATGAGGTGGACTGGGAATAGAGTCAGTTAAATAAGCTTGAGAGATATTAGGTGTGGCTGTTTTCGGTTGAGTAAACGTCGGACCAATGCCGCTTGGCAATGGCTGTTTCCGTGTGGGTTTGACGAAAGCGATGAGGCTAGCTGGTAGCAATGGTGGAATGGTGTTTCTTATGGGGAATGTTTGGACGAGAACGTGTAAGACATTTGGTGTTGAGACAAAATCGGGGTTGGAAATTAGATGGCATCGATATATTGGGTTGCGGAAGCTGCCCTTGATCGACATAAAAGGGCTTTGTTGCCGATGTCGATGTTGGTGACAAGACATGACCCTGCCTTTCAGCGATGCTTTGTCGAGGGCAGGCCCGAGATGGCGTAGTTGAAAGGGAGGATATTGATAATGGCTCCCTAAAACTGACGCGGATGGAGAACAAGGCGAGACATAGAGGGTTGATAATGATGCAGGAACACGAATGTAGGGTTCAGACAATAGTGACTCAGGCTTACCTTGAAGGGTGTTTCGAAGGTTGGTGGTGTTTGAATGTTGCGTTGATATCGGATGATTCAGAACCAGTCTGAGAGCGTGGACAGCACTGCTGAAGTTGAGATTCCGTCTAGGAGTCTCGAAAAGTTTTGGTGTGGTTGAACAACAACAGATGTTCAACAATAAAGGAATGACAGAAGGATGAACCGAAGGAAGGACGACTTGGTCTGCTTTGCGATACCGAAGGGTGAAGATCGGAGTGAGGGAAGTCGGGGACTATATCAACGGTTCAACCGGAGGCTTGGCTTTAGAGTTTTGGTTTTAGAAGGAGTGGACTGCAATGTCGTAGACACGCAAATAAAGGAGTGGACAGCCAAAGGTGGGGAGAAAAGAAGGTCGGGGGCCCTGCTATCGGTCGACGAAAGAACTCTGGAGGGGGGTGAAGAAGAGGGAAGAGGTCGAGATGGCTTCGGAGCGGACGACGACGTTAAAAAGGAACTGTACGGCGGGTCGCAGACGGCCAGCCACTGTTAGCCCAGGGGCGATTGGTTGGATGGTGCGGTATGGATTGGATGCTTTGCAGGGGTCCGTGGGGGATTTGGGGATCTCGCGAGCCTGCAATCGAGTTCCTGGACTGTGCAATGTGAGCGAGCCTGGGGGTGTTGCAGGGGATGGACCGGGGGTGTTTGCTCGGCACGTACTATCAGAGTAGAATGAAATGACAGTGAAGGACTGCTAGTACAAGGGAATGAATGAGTTTGGAGGTAGTTGGTGGCGTCCTTGAATGAGTGAGCGACCGTGGATAGTGGAGAGTTGAGAGTTTGGAAACGAGAGAAGCGGAGTCAAGATGCGTTTTGAGGGAAAGTGAAGGGCGGCCCAAAGATGAGAGATGAGGCTTCCAATGTTTTGGTCAGGCGCGCTATTACTGCACTACGCTGCGCTGCCAAGAGCCGTCGCAGCTGGCAGGCACTGACGAGCACTGTAGCTGCCCTGGCTGGCCTGCACTGCCTGGGCAATTTTTTTCTTGTTGTTGTTCCAAATGATGTTGTTAGAGTGACCCCTGGAACACTGGCAGTGCGCTAGCGCGTCAAGCCAAGCCAACCCAGGGGGCGAATTCTACTTTTTAGGCTGGGCGCTAGAAACATGGCGGGATAGCTGCAAGGCACCAGGAACGAATCATGCATCAGTGCCTTGATCTCGAGGCATTTACGAGGGGGGCTTTCACATCTAGCGCCGCGAGTATCGAAAGCTAGACGGACGACATATCAACTCAATTCTGGCATTGATTGACGTTCGAGATTCTTTATCAAAAGCCTTTTACTTCCATTGACATTCACTAAATATCTTGACCGCTATGTTGCTATTCAATGTGTAAAAGTAGGTGAGCAGCAATGATATTTTCGGATTCCGGCAGATGCACGGGCCACGATGCTATGAGGATGAAACTCATGGCTTACTTACTCCCCTTTTACCCCCGTCCGCCGCCATTGACGCCTCTGATGAAAGACTGGAAGAACCTGGTCTGCATCACCGCTACACGATGCATGAGTGAATGTCAACCCAGCGACTGCCGCTGATTGACTGGATCACCAGTGCATCATAATTGCATCCCAAAAATTTGATAGAAACAGAGTCGTTTCAAGGAACATGACGATCATACATACCTTACATATAAAGAATTGATATCAGTTTTGGCATCTGGCATTGCAGTGACAGCATTGACTGCGTCGGCGGCAGATGGCTACCTAATCAAACACACGGGACCCTAGGATCTGGACCCTGGCTACGCTCAAACCAAAGTGGGATGAGAACAATCAATGGCCCAAACCAGACCCTGGGCTAGGTAATTACCATTTAATCTTATCTGTTACTGGTTTTTCGGCTGTTGGGCGTTTGATGCTGTGTTTGACAATGTTGATGCAGGCTGTTGGTGTTGCTTTTCCCATGTTGTATCCGTACCTTCATCTCATATCCGGCTCTTCTTCTCCCCATGCCGGTCTATCCAATCCCCCGGTCACATCAGCCCCCGTCATGGATTAACAAGACGATTCACTTTATTTCTAACATCTCTTACATCGGACTTAGCGTAATCAACCGGTCCAGACCTGTTCTCGATCAGTGCTGGAGCCTCTTGATAGCTACCCAAGCTCTCACTCATCATTTCCTCTCCAAATGATCTCCACTCGTCCCCCATGATCGATCCACTGGTGATCATGCTGGCGGAGGCATTGCAAGGCTTGGCTTGCTTGCGTAAACATGAAAGCCACCCCGAAAGCCAAAAAGCCAAGTCTCAAAGCCCTCAAGGCTTGGTCAATCTCAAATTGGAGTTTTTGCTGGATGCGTGTTCTACACCAGCGGTACGTATGTACACTTACCAGAGGCGTCCATGAGCCGAAAAGCCTCGCGCTTGTACCGTAGCATTTCATGATGGTAGCTTGTAAACCCCATTGACTTCCGGATGCAGCGTCATACTACTACTTAGCGGAACGGAATACCACGCCCTAGCATCTGCACGATCAAGATACTTTAATATGAGTTCTCGTATTATGCCCGTGTATACACATATTTGACTATGATCAATCTACAATACCTACCTAGTATGTCAGCATTAACAAATACGAAACGCATTCCCTAGGTCTCAGCTCTCGTCCATGCATTGATCTGATCTTGCCTATGCGAGACGAGTAAGAAGAGAGTAATGTACGTACCGCATCCACCCCTTTTCGTTGTCCCTTGCATGTCCGCAGATGTGGCGCGTGCTCTGGCGATCCATCTCCGATGGTTATAAACCAATCATAACTTGATTAACCGCCCTCATCTCCATCAAACAAGCTCCTCAAGGGTGGGTAGCGGGCTGTTGTGGGACCGGGGCTCTGCATGTCCGACAATCCGCTAACAAAACCCGGCCTCGAGGGTGCTGAAGCGGGGGTTCCCCATGCGCTTCCAGCATGTCTGAAACGGTCCTAATTTGAAGCGATTGCTCCGTTCATCATCTCCCGGCCAAGGCTGCCTCTACGTAACATTGCCAACATTACCATCTTGTCATGGGTTTCTATCACCTGATTTTTATATCTGCTGAACTGTTGGGCTACCCTAGTGAATCAGATATGTATGCTCATTTCACTAGGCCTGTTTTGTTCTTCTTCATTTTGACAGCCTTTGCTTCAATCAACGGGATCGGGGCCGTGGACTGCTCGGCTCATCTCCTAGCTTCTATATCCTGCCGTGTTCCACAGTCGGACATTGGCGTGTCACAGACTGATTGCTTCTCCTTCATGGCTGCAGATACGTATACATACGCTTACAATACAATGCCTCAGGGTAGCTGGTCAACGTTGTGAACCCAACAGCCTGGGACCATACCCAATTCACTTCACCTCCTCTTCGTCTGGCTGTCAATATGTCACAGACCAATCAGTGGCTATTCATATTCATTGGCATACTGCCAACAATGAACTGATCACTACAGGATCACCAGAGAGCTTTTCTTTGTTAGAGACACGATCCCTTGATCGACATGTGCCTTGCTTCATTGACAGTACATCATGCTTCTCACACCCCTCCCCTCTCTACTCCCTTGAGCACGTTGAGCCAGCCATTTAAGCATTTGTCTTGGACTCATTGAGTTGATAATGACTGCCCCGCGACTCAACCCCGACTTCCGAGGCTGAATGACATGACACGCAATCCATAGCTTCTTGATAACCAAGTAAGAAAATAGAATTCCCTCAGGAGAATAGTTTCCGTCGTGGCGCTCAACTTCATTCCATTCAGCACGACTCGAACAACTCTATACCCTTTTCTAGTCAAAATCCATCTTCTCAAGCCACTCGAGGCTCTGCTAAACTCCCAGCATTACGTGGCCGACGTCCCAGACTCCCATTGCCCCTCGGAGTTTATCGGTCAAGAATCCAGCCTTGTCACCGGCCGCACCGTAGGCTTGGATGTCCGACCTCGTCTATCGGGTTTTAAGCTGGTGGAGGAATAATGTGGCTCGGTAGTGCCGACCCCAGCATTGACAATCACCTGATGAGATCCGAACTTTTACGGCCTCGACATGATTGATCCTGCAAGTATTCTGGCTTGAGAAATGTATACGCGTCGATATAGCCATAGCCAAAACTTTGATCTGAACAAGCAATTTGAGGCGTGTGCTATCTGAGATGAGAGCTCGAGCTAGGTAGTTTCCAACTGTCGTTATTGCCGATCGATCTCCTTAGCTATCCTCTCGAAAGCACAAATAATTCTGGACTTGGATTCTTGTCACATCTAATATCCCGATAGCCTGGGTCCATCCCGGCATCTAATACTCTATTCTCCACATCCGTCTCCTTCACTCTCCCTTACGCGTGATATCTTGCCACTTCAATCATAGCTTCAAACAAGGGGAAAAAAGAAAGAACGCCGCTTTAGCAAACAAATTCATCTTGTACGTCTTGTTTAATGCACTCCTTTACCCTGCATCTCAGGTTCATGTTTGCTATCCCCCGTTGTTTCACAGACCAACATCAATGCGATTGTCATTGCTCGTCGCCGGGACAGTGGCCTAATTGCTCCGCCGATCTCGAGGACGATCAATTCAACGTAGAGACATGGATTGACGTCTCCAACTTCAAGCCTCATTGATTCAATGTGGATTGTAGACTATAGTTTAATCATGCACCTGCTCACCGTATCAAATTCCGATCCAGTTGTTTTTCGACCCCATCAGATCGACATTCGTAGCAATGGGTATAAAGTATGCTGCGCGTCTGCAGTGCATTAAAAGTCGAGATTGGGCATAGGGTAAACAATAAGGTAAAGTCTACAGGTGACGACAAATGGAATCTACTTTCTAACCTATAGTTACTGTTTGGCAACGAATGCATTTTCGTATCTTCTGCAGGCGGTGCGTATAATAATGCATTTAGCATGCGGCGTTACATGCTTTCAGTAGTCACGATTGGGCGAAGAATAACTATCAGACCTCCATACCATAGTTGCGATGGTTGTTAATGAGTGTCTGGTATCTCATATTGTTGGAAGAAAATAGCCTACCCTAGCTCTATGAAGCCAATTGGTCATGGTCTAAATTCTGAATGTTCATGGATGCCAACCACAACATATCGTCAAACATGACCAACTTCATGATACGAAACAAAAGATGGAAGATACGTCCCTTGCACCTCGGACATTGTGATACGTCGCTAGAAAACGAGGCCGATCGATCATTCGGGTGATATGCAAGCACAACATGGTAGGACCCTTCATGCCCAAACAGACTCTTTCGATCTCGTGCACCGTTCTAAAACGTCTCTACCAGTCATGCTCCAGTTCTCGTGATTTTCATTTTGGTGTCTTGATAAACACCCAAAAGGGGCGTAGATGATGCCAGCCAACCAGCCATGTGCCCCATTTCGAGGATCAAACATGGGCGCTTGAAAGGCCCGTTTCTCGTTTCACGAAGCGCACAAGCGCCGAACACCCGAACAATGGAATCATTCGAGGGAACCCGTTTTTACCCAAGCCATTTTTGTCGGTCAAATTACTATGGCTCATTCCTTGAAAATGACAGACATTGGTTAAGTGAATTGCCAACGACAGCTCTCTCCATGTTAGTGCAAGCATCCCTACCACGCATGATTAGGTACAGCACTTGCACCGTCTTGAATTTCTCTTACACAGCTAAAATACTCTATGCTTCTTACATATTAACATCCATGCCGGTTGTTTTCAGGGTCTGCCGTCTTTTCACAGATCAACGTCCACTGCTTCCATCTCCAACTCCACAGCTGTGGTAGTCTAATCATTCACCTTCACCATCCATAAACCTCTCGAAACGAGACGGGTGGCCGCATAAGAAACGAGTTGGCCCATCCCAGCAAGTGCAGATGAGGCCGAAACAAAAGCTCCGACCAATAGGCCTGCGACGCAATACATAGCATAGTCATGTGCATGGCTATGGTATACTTAGCTGTTGCAGGTGAAGCTGTGTTACCTTAAGACCAGTCATCACTTAGAACAGCCTGTTCTAGGCTGAAAGATGTGACTGCTCCCAAACACAAGGCTTGGTCGAGGGCGTTCATTAATGCTCGAATGCCACCTGGTGGCCGCCAAACAGGCGAACTCGTCATCCCTAGGCTGGAAGGTATCCTTTGATGTAGGTCAACCCAACATGTATGCTGACGTATTGAACAACCGCTAGATGTACGGCTTCACTTCGACTGCTGCGCATCATGATCATTCTTACCACCATAGTCCCTGTCTGTTGAATCTCGATCTCGTCAGGTGGTCTATATAACACCAGTCAGAGAAGGCACATAGAAATGAGGCTTCACAGCTTAGCCGAGATGTGGTGTTATTGTGAACTCCTCTCGAATGTCTCAGAGCGCCGTGTATCAGGCGTTCAAGGCTTGTTGTAGTGTGCTGCACGTGTTGTCGTGATTGAGGCCCGTACTGTCGTGAAAGGTAACGTTGCGCTGTCATGTCAACTCTAGACTTCGGCCAGGATTGGCACACTAGATAAGTGGAACTTGTATAGCATGTATCGCAGGAACAAACCTGGGTGAAGCTGTTAAGATCAGTCGTATCGTCTCGTGTGAGAAACGTCTTCTTCAACCGTTATGTTTGTGCTTATTGCATGGTATGAAAGTGAGCCACAACGTGTCGAATTGTGTAATGCATCAGAACCTCAGCCCGACGTAGTATGTGGTCTTTGAGAAATAGTTTTTGATTCAACAATTGGTAGTCCACTCTTTGATTCATCGGCAAATATACATGATCGAACCTCGACCTTCAAAGATTCCAGCGCTTTATTGCTGCGTCTCCTCCTGCCCCGGAACGAAGGGCTTGCCGTCACCAGGGCCAATGCGCACGTCAGAAAAGATCTGCTTTGGTCGGAGATGAACGGGGGTGACGTTGGCGGGCTGATCAGGGACCTTCTTCTCGATTTTCTACAAGTGGTGTTAGCAATCCCATTACACCAAAGACAACACAGACGCCATACCAGGTTGTCGTAGACACACTTGTTGAGCTTCCACTCAGCAGGGCGGCACTGCCACAGCTGATGATTTCGGTCGTCGAGGCACTCCCAGTGCTTGCGGAACTCGGCTAGGCAGTGGGTGTTGATGTCCTTGATACTATTCATCCGTGTCAGCGACTTTCCCCAACAATAGAGCTTCTTCCGCCCCGAGAGTACCACAAAGCTGTAAAATCCTGTGGTTTATGTGACGTACACGCTGGAGGCACATCGGGTGACTCGTCGGCCCTCCTTCAAGCACTCAAGCTCTCCTCGGCCGGGGTTCTCGTTCTTGCATTGCATGTAGTCATCGTTGTAGTCGCGGCATCGGGCACCAATGAAGAAGGAGGCAGAGAGGAGGGGCGCAGAACTTGCACCAACCTCCTTGACAGCGGGGATGTCGTCGGGCAAAGGAGTGGTGTCAATGAGCACCTGCTGGGAGAATCTGATGGATGGATCGGTTAGCCATTTATCAGCTGTTCTGGTAGTCAATTGCACCCGCTGGCGGTTCGAGAGTAATGAATAGAAAATGTTCTCATGAATCGACGTACTGGGGCCTTCGGGTAGACATGATGCCGGTGTTCTGCGAAGCTGGACGTCGAACGTTGCGGTAGTTCAAGAATCCGGGAGTGGTTATGTGAGGTCGTTCGGCTAGGATTTGAGAGCGTAAGGTGTGAATTGACTCTCTGTGATTGGTTGGCTTGTGGGGCGAGGCTGGTAGGCAAGGCTGCGATGGGGCCAAGGTGAGCGTAGCTCTGTT
Organism: Fusarium sarcochroum; assembly: GCA_013266185.1. Taxonomy (NCBI): domain Eukaryota; kingdom Fungi; phylum Ascomycota; class Sordariomycetes; order Hypocreales; family Nectriaceae; genus Fusarium; species Fusarium sarcochroum. The sequence goes on from JABEXW010000317.1 coordinate 27,229, forward strand.
TTCGCGTCGCCAGCTCCAATAATTTTGAGCCGTCAAATAAACAGAGCAACCCAACAACGACCGAGCTCTTCAGCCTTGCAACATTGACAAAGCTCGATAACCGCCATCGCATTATCGCGAAAAGAATCCCGATACCGTTTTGAGTGTTGCCAGCTCGTCGTATTAAACCGGGTTTTGTCTCGGCAGCGCATCTCTTAAAGCTTAAGCTTAAGCTCGCCGAGCAACAGCTCCCGATTTGAACGTCGCAACACCATCTACTTCAGCCATGTCGCTCTTTGGCCAAGCGAAACCTTCGCTGTTCGGGCAGTCGCAGCCCGCTCAGACAGCTACGCCGACTCAAAACACAGGATTTGGCTTTGGTCAATCTCAACAACAGCAACAAGGCAACACACTCGGCGCATCGATCCAGCAACCACAGCCGCAGCAGATGCCGGCTCTATCTCAGTCCCAAGCCCAGCTTTCAAACTCGCTATGGCAGCCTGGAAAGGAGACACCACGTATGTTATCCGAAAGGGGTTACCCTTAGTCTTTCGCATCACTAATACCCATCTAGACCAGAAGCCGATTCTCGAGCAGATGAAGCTCGTAACTGAGAAATGGGATCCCTCAAACCCCAACTGCGTCTTCAAATACTACTTCTACAACAAAGTCGATGAAAGCCACGTCCCTTACTACAAGCCTCAGCCCCACGAAGACCCTCGTGAATGGGAAGAAGCCCTGCAAAACAAGCCAGCCCCGGGCTTCATGCCCGTTCTTTGCTCCGGCTACGCTGGCGTTGCCGACCGTCTCAAGACGCAAAAGCGCGCCGTGTCCGACTTCAACACCCGCCTGCACCAGATCAACGGCAGCCTGGATGCTGTTCTCCAGCGCCACGAACTTGAGACCGAAGTACGAGCCGTCGCAGCTCGGAGACGACAGACAACGATTAGCGAGCGATGTCTGGCCCTTGCTGCGCGGATACAGGTGCTTCGCAACCGTGGTTATGCACTGAGTGGCGATGAGGATGATTTGAGCAGTCGACTACAGACTCTGGAGCGGGATGTGCAGGATCCTGCTGTAGGAGCGAGAGAGGAGGAGCTTTGGAGTAGACTTATTGTTCTGCGAGGATATGCCGACCAGCTCAGCAGGGAGTTGGATAAGCCAAGCGGTGCTGAGGGAGAGACCATTGATCCTGAGCGAGAAGCCAAGGCGAAGCGAGTAAGTAGAGGCATGTACTGCTCTTCTGAGACCAATTTCACTAACAATACCTCTAGGTACTTGAGGATTACGAGAAGCAGATCCAGCACATCAAGAAGGAACTCGAGGCACTGGCGACAGATTACGCACAGTGGGAGAAGACCAGAAACCCACACTCAAAATAGATGGAAATTAATCAGGGCAAACTGTTTAGCGGCAAAGGTGGTCTGGAGGAGAGTAATTGTCTTTGATAGGATGTATGTACATTGGTGGCATAGAGTCGGAGTCAGGACTGGGTAATCATCCTAGGCGTCACAGGATATGGAACGTGAAATCTTTGTAAAGTCTAAAGAATAAATATCGACCCAGCAAAGTGATACCGTGATTCGACCTTCTAAGTAGAGCAAAACACATGAGTGCATGTGTTATTCGCCAAGAGTGATGTTGTTGCGCGGCTTTAGCCGCGTCTTGGAAATGTATTGGTACAGATTAATCGTGAGTCTTTCCGTCCGTCTAGACCGGTTTCTTATCGTACATGGCGCCAAGCCAGCGCCATAGTCTGCAGGTTGTTACAGGGCCCAAGATGCCACAAATACAACACTCGCCATCCTCACAATCGTTACAGGACTGATCAATATAGCACTCGTCATCCTCGCAATCGTTACAGGAATGATCGGTATCTAGAAGATCGGTATCTAGAAGATCTTGCCGACGAGGTCAATGGCGAAGGGGGCTGGAAGGCGTCATTAGCACTGTTGTCCTGATTAGAGAAATTTCGTAGACGTACAGAGGTAGAGGAGAACGGCAGTTGTGATGGCTCCTTGGACGGTAAAGGCAGCATCGGCCTCGAGGGCGCGAATCTCCTCCTGGGACTGCTGAGGGGGGGCGACTGCGATAGGTTAGCTTGATTCAATGTTTTGATCGTGTGATTGAACGTACATCCTCCGAACATCTTGAATGTGTATTAAGTAGAGAAGAAAGGGTCTGGTAGAGGGACAAGGGTCGTTGGAAGCTTGGTAGACTAAGGTATGATGCTATCTCGATTTGCTGTCATGGGCTAAAGAAATTTGAACAAGCGTGGTTCAAAGCCTGGGCCGCGTGAACCAATCAAATGCTGCGATTGATGGACCGGGATTTTGCAGCTCTTATCGATAAGCCGGGGTCTTGCTATGTCATTCTCACCGGCAGTTCAAGACCGTAGACATGCAGCTTGTTTTAGATCAGTGTGGGACAATTGAAATTGGACAATTGCTTGTATTTCTATACATATTCGAATATCATCTAATCGACCTAGTGATGTTGGTTGGCTGTGAACCACCAAATTCTAGTCAGTCGAGTCTCCTTTTATCACTGAGTTCATCGGTGAAATGCTTAGTATCGCAGGTGTGAAGGCGCAGTACAGAGAAGTTCGTGGTAACCAATGTCCAGGGTATCATCCCATGAATCTATTCATTGTAATCATCAAAATAGCAGAAACCTGACTTCCGCGTGCGCTTTTGTCCATCTATATACTATTTCCTCATAACCTTTGCTTTTTACCAATCATTAAGCTTCAAACACCAACGCCACACCATCATCACCGGCGGTGACAATTCTCTCTCCTGTTTGGCCCTGAGCAAAGCCCAAGACACCACCGCCCTCACCATCACCACGGTGGCCCTTCCACTCCTTCTGCAGACCAGCCTCAGCAGCTGTTGCTGTAGCGTTAGGGTTAGTCGCGCCAGCGCCTCGGAGATCCCAGCGGCGCACGACACCGTCCATGCCACAGCTGGTGAGTTGCCATGAGTTGGGGATGAACTCGAGCTTGACGATAGCGTGGTCCTCATGGGCGCCTGAGATGTGTCGTCGCACGGCGAAGCGGCGGGTTGCGTCGTACACAACAATAGAGCCGTCGACGGAGCCGGCAGCCAGGAGGGTGGTGGGTGGTGTGTTAGGAGTAGAGACAAGGGCGAGGGACTCGATACTCTCGGACTGTGTGTGAAGGGCGGCGAGAATCTGACCGCCAGTGGTGGAAGTCGATTGAGCGTTAGTCTTGCCTCCAGCTCGGGCGCGAGCCTGGGGCTGAGGTCCAGTAGGGGCGAGTCGGGGAAGAGAGACGATCTTGATGGCACCGGTAGCACCGCCGACAGCGATGAATGCGCCCTTGGGATCAATGGCGAGAGAGTAAAGACCACCCTCAACCTCGAAACGCTGATCCTCAGCGGTCAAAGCGACAGCAGTCATGCCGTTGTCGCCGATGAGGTTCTTGGCTGTGGCCTCACCCCAGACATCCCATACGTACAAGCTGCCATCCTCGGAGATGGTGGCCAGCAAAAGACCATCAGGGGTCCAGGCGCCGGCGGTACAGGCACCAGTGTGAAGGAAGTAGGACTGAACGATCTGGAGAGGGTTCGCCTTATCCGAAGGATCAACCGTGTAGACCCAGACGGAACCGTCAGAAGCACCGAGGGCGACAGTGTTGGGGTTTGTGGAAGAAGGGCAGGGCGCAAGCCAGTTCACTTCAGGTACCTCCTGCGCTTCACCAATGAAGTCCATCTTGAGAGAGGCATCGCCTGAGACGGTCGCCTTCCAAGCGCGCAATCTTCCATCGAGGCCACCACTGACAAGAACATCTCCTTGAGGAAGAGTCCAGGTAAGAGTGTTCACTGAGTCTGTGTGGCCATCGAGGCTGAAAAGGGAGTCGAGCTGGGTGCTCTTGAGGGCGTCTGCGGCGGGATCGCTCGAGAAACTAGCAGGCAGCGGAGGTCGCGACTGAGCAGAGGCGGTGTTGAAGACCCAGCCTGCACCGGGAGCATCGTCCTCTTGACCGGCAGAACCACCAACGGCGATGATGGAGGGGTGCACAGGGTGCTGGGCGATGGTGAAGAGGGAGTCCTTGGGTTCGTCAAAGTAGCCGATGGAGTCGTTTTGGAGAAGGATCTCCTCGTGATCCGAGTCCATAGCAAGATCCTCATCCTCAGCGATTTCCTCGGCGGCATCGTCGGCGGCGAGTAGATCATCGTCCAAATCTTCGACGGGGTCGTCTTTTTGGTCGCGGGGGTTAGAGGACGACATGATGGCGGGGTAATTCGATAACGAGCTTCGATATATCTTGTTCGGTGAGGGCGACTGGGTAGTTGAAAAGTAAAAAGATATATAAAGCAGAAGAAGAGTAGAGGAATGCGCTAGACACAGGCGCTTTCTCTCGAGTTTGTCAGTCGAAGCTTGCTTGATAAGCAGGCAAAATGTTTTTTCCAACCTTTGGTGGTTGTCGGGACGAGGATTTTTTTCCTGACTGCGGGGTGGTGGCGGTTGCCGCAGCCCAGCTAATGGGTCCCAATTGTGTAGGTGCCTACCTTGAGTTGCCCAGAGCTTCCACCAGTAGCTCATAAACAGATGCAAGTTTTGTAGTTTATATGTTTATCTTGATAGAATGACGGATGAATCTGTCACGTCAATAACGAAATCAAGTGATCGTGTGTTAACGCACATAAGTATTACAATATGGCATTTACACAGACACTAAAGCCTGGATTTCACTTGATAAAGCCTTTAATACTAAGACACTCATAACTCTTTTCTTCAACATCCTATATGTATCTAAAATCATGAATCGAAGTTGCTGCTGATAACAGTTCCTTCTCTCGTTGGTATCGTTGCTTAAAAGTATAGACCCCACATCCCTTCAACCTCAAAGACTCTTCAACTTTCTTCCTCCATCATCCATATCGCATTTGTCATGACTGACGACCCGTGGCATCTTCTGCCGGAGACGGTGTAATTGATCTTCCAACAGACAAGGGGCTCAAAGCTGGAGATATCTCATCATTACTCGTGAGTCCTGGTGAAACAGCATCCGTCTTACTGAAGCCAGGAGGCGACGTTGCTGTTGATGTTGCGGCACCCATGGGAAAATCACCCGGCAGCTCTGATACAAATGTACTAATTGCTGGTAGCTCTTGAGCTGCTTGTGATCCATATAGCTCATTCACACCCTGGCTTGGTGGAAGTTCTTTAGGCGCATCGGTGTATTCGGCCAGAATACCAGGGGTTGATCGATGCTTGCGACGGCGCCACCAGATGAAGGCGCCTATGAGAGCGGCGATTATCACGACAGGAATAACGACTGCAATGGCTATTATGCCGCCTGTACTGATGCCGGCGCCATTACCGCCATCTTCAAAGGATGTCTGAGCTGGCTCGTTGGTTGCGCCGCTTGTCGATGCATCAGTTGTCGAGGCATCTGTGTTGGGAATGTCGGTCGGTTCATAAACCATCCTCAACCCAAATGCATTAATTCCCTCTGCGCCACTCATCGTCACCGTTGTCGCGGAGTCCGTTCCGTTAATATCCGTCGTAATAAGGACTACCTTTTCCTGGTTGCCCGCACTCCATGTGCAGAACAGGCTCTCCCATACTCCAGATAGCGTTCCCGGATCTTCAACACACCACATGTCAATATCGCTGCGTTGGGGGCAACATGTTACGGTGGTTTTATCGCCGCTGCCCGAAGAGCGTGTGCAGCTCTTTTGCGCCGAGTAGCCCGAGGGACAAGCAATGCCGGGGGAGTAGTAGGCCGATGGAGCTGGGTCAAAGTCATCAGGAAGACATGATGTTGCGAAATCGATGCCAATGACTGAATTGCTGGTAACTGCAGCGCAGTCTCTACCTGGTGAATATTTGGTGGGGAACGGTCCTATGATGGAGGACATGTTGTTGAATGTTGAAGCGCCGAACTCAACTCTTGGCGATCTCTTATCCTATAGGTCCGTTACTGCTCTTCACGATGATCTTCTCTAAGACCGATTCTTTGTATCCCCGGCTTTCGCGACGAGTTTTCTGAGCGGAAGAAGAACTCGAGAGCAAAGGTACACGCAAGGATATCGTCGCTTGTCAACTCACGCCCATACGCCTTGGAGCCAACAAAGAGAAGTCTAAGAACCGGTAGATAGAAGATGGAAGATGGAAGATGGAAGGAAATTTGAGACCTGCACACGAGTCCAGCCATAGCCGGTATTATGGCTTTCTGGACCCTGGCTTGTTGACTTGATCGACCTACCAGAGGCCAAACTCTGGATCCCATCGTGGGATTGACTTCCTTGCTCAGCCATAGGAAACGATAGGCTAGTGGAGTTTGGGGGCTTGGAATCGGGCTGTAATCAGATTTGTAGAACACGACCGTTTGCTTGACAATGAGCCGCTACAGGAGTTACTGTAATCATATGTACTGGTTAAGGGGCTGAGTACATCGCATTCACTTTAACGGCCGCAATGGTATCCGATCTAAGTTAGAAACAGTAAGTGTACTGCCTGTAACACGTCTTTCCAACTTCAAGGTTAGAATTATACACTCCTCCTTGCTATACGAAAGTGTCCGAATAGCAGCTGTCTTCAATAACACTACTATGTAGTGAGTGCAGTATATCCTCTACAGCACTAGCGATACCCAATCGCAAATAAACCTGTCCTTATTATACACATAGTCCTTGGAGGTGGCAGTCCGTCAGTCTTCTCTCGGTGTCTAGGTGTTGACAGTTTGATATGGCGTCTGTTTCCAATTCGATATCTAGTTTGTCAGACACCAGAGAGGATGTGGAATGCTTACCGCATACAAATCAATTCTGACCATTGGATCTCCAACCATTGTAACAGGAAACTCCCGGAATAGAGCCATTAATCCTTGCATATCACCCTAGTTGTTCGGACTCTGGCGCAATAGGAAATGAGCTGGCGAGCTGTCTTAGCCGGGCTGCTGACATAGCTGCATCGCGCATTAGAATCAGATATACCCAGACACATCCTGCAGAAGTGGGTTCAGTCGGACTTCATTTGTATCTCACAGATAATTGGAGGATATCATTGCTTACCCCTAGTCCGAGCGAGAATGGGGGCCAATTCTGTATATCAGCAGTGGACTGCAGCCCTGAACTGCTTGTTGGAAAATTAAAAGATATCTATAGCAGCGGCTTCGGGGTTTAAAGTTGAGTAGTAAAACTCCGATTAAATATTCCGTCCATACGCCAACAACGCCGAAATCTCCTGCTCTCACCCGTCCAGCACCTCGACCCAGTTCTTCTCCGATCGCTTTCTCCTCCATCGCTCTTCTGCAGCCTGACGCATCACCTTCTCTTCCTCTCCAACCTCATCCGCCTGCGTCGCCATCTCACGAACCTGATGTTTGAGACCTAACGAGAGCATCTTATACCATCCGCTGTGAATCTTGCAGCGCTTGCGCTCGCACATGCCGCGTATCTCGTCGCCTTCTCCCAGGGGATCCTCCAACTTGGACGCCTTGAAGATGGCTTCGCCATCTGGTGATTTCGCAAACGCCCCAAACGAGTCTCGGGCGCTGATAGTGTCGAGACGTTGATCGTAGCCGCAGATGTCTTCCTTGAATCGACCTGCGTTGATGGCTGCTTGACGTCGTTCGTGTGCGAGTTCCAGGAGAGTCAGCATCTTGTGGCAGAGAACTGTCTCCTCGGCCAGGTGAAAGCGCGCTGCGGCTGCGTTTTCGAGAAACTCCTTTTCCTCTCCAGAAAGATGCATTGAAGCGTCTTTTCTATTCTCTGTGATCTTGTTAGACGCCGGGTCATCTCTAGTAAATAATGAGAATGGCCTACCTTGTTCGGTTCCATTTGCCACCATTGACTTCTCTCCTGCAAATGGTGCCTTGACCAACCGCCAAAGTCCCTCTTCATCCACCCCTGAAATATCACTATTTAATAGTGCCATAAACTCTTCCTGGACCAGCTGATCGTTGATACCCCCCTTTCCCTTTGACTTGGGCAGCTTGGCCACCATGCGCTCCCACCAGGTTTGCGCATGTTCGTTGGAACAGAATACGCTCTGCTCTTCGTGAGCCATGCGAGCTGCTTTTCGACAGCCGCTCAATGCGCATATCTTTTTATATAGCGTCGTAAGGTTGCCGTTTGTGCAAAGAGGACAGATGAATTTTTCGATCAGGGACTCGCCAATCTCTTTGTTCAAGTTGATGCATTCTCCGTGATACCAATCCTCGCAGTTTTCGCAGAAAATCATCCATCGGTGGTCGTCTGCGCCGCGGCATATACAGTATGGTCCATTGTCGGATTCATCGGCCTCAGATCCCCCTTCTTCAGGAGCCTCTCCTGAGTTCGAAGCTGACTGCGCGGGTCTGGCCTTCTTTGCCGCTCTTGGCCCTCCAGTGTTCTTTGGTCGCTTAGACGACTTCTTAATAGTCGCTGCGGTGCCTTTCTTCTTTGCTGCTGTGTGGACGGCCATGCTGGATGGTTCTGTAGTTGTGGTGGTGGTTGGTGGAGGATGTGAAGGAGATTTGGAAGAGGAGAGATGAGTATCTGATGGAGGTTGAGGGGTAGCCTCGGCTATTGTATCGCTTTTTGCATCATTCTCAAAGAGCTCAGAGCGAGTTTCGTCGCCTTGTCCCATTGTCGACGTTGTTTGTTCCATTGTGGAGCGCAGGCAGCGTGTAATTGCCAACCCAAATAGGATGTAATTGTACCCTTTTACTCAAATGATTTGGTCACTTGACACAAATATATTTCCTATTATGAGATCAGAAGGACAATTGATGTAATGCCTCTTTAATAGACAACAGTTTATTAAGACTAATCGTCGTAAGGAACAGGATTCAGCTTTCGTGTAAGGTAAATGCTAGTTGAAGATTGCCATCTGAATGGATGAATGGCTGGACACCTAGATTGGATGACTAAGGCGGGACAAAACGCCACCCCGGCAAAAGCCCGGACCATGTAATTTTTGGAGCTTGTGACAATCGAAAGATGTAAGTTACGTAGGAGATAGCTTTTACATGAGCTTCACTGAATCTTCACCATAGAGGCAATTCACAATGTCGAACTCAGTCGCGACATCCAAAGCCCTCAAGGGCGTATTCACGTCGCTTTCGACACGACAGTGCCAGCGCTGTTTCTCTAGCAGCGCTCTCCAGCCCAAGCAGCTCCGGCCGACCCTCCCGCGAGCGCCCGTTCAGTCGAGACAGCCCATTACTCAGCGCCGAACCAAGTACAAGACGATCGAGCAGGCCAAGAGCCGATATAGCAATGGGGTACGAATTGAAGAAATCCAGGGCGAATTGAGATGGTGAATGAGGAATCAGCGAGCTGACAAATCCGCAACAGCCGTTTTCTTGGAAGGCCGGACTCTTGTTCGTTGGAACTTGCGGCCTGTTGGTGTGGTACTTTGAATTTGAGAAGGAGCGCATGCAGCGCAAGAGAATAGCTGAGGCGGCCAAGGGCGTGGGCCGACCAAAGGTTGGAGGAACATTTGAGCTGGTGGACCAGGATGGAAAGCCGTTTACGAGCGAGATGATGAAGGGCAAGCACTCTCTGGTATGTCGACAGAAGCAAGCTCAGTATTGTCAACTCGGGGATATCGATCGCTAACTTTATACAGGTCTACTTTGGTTTCACTCGATGCCCCGATATCTGCCCCGAAGAGCTCGACAAGATGGCCACCATGTTGGATATTGTTGAAGAGAAGGCCCCCGGCGTTCTTCTCCCCATCTTCATCACCTGCGACCCCGCCCGCGACGACCCCAAAGCGCTTAAGCAATATCTCGGCGAGTTCCATGACAAGTTCATTGGTCTGACTGGTACTTACGACCAGATCAAGGACCTCTGCAAGAAGTACCGCGTCTACTTTAGCACACCCCAGAACGTCAAGCCAGGACAGGACTACTTGGTGGACCACAGCATTTACTTTTACCTCATGGATCCGGATGGTGATTTCGTCGAGGCATTGGGCAGGCAACACTCGCCTCAGCAGGCTGCTGCGGTCATCCTTGATCATGTTCAGGATTGGAACAAGAAATAGGGTGTTTGAAGCTGTTCGCTAGCTGTCATGTAAAAAAATGTGTGGCATGGGTTGTAAGATGAGGAGATAATGCGGGTTCTGTAAAAGTACTGTACCACCAGAATCATTTACCCATAGAATGAGGATGCCGCGATGGTAGTAACCACTCAATCAATTGTATATTCTCACGAACCATGTTGGAAAAGAAAGGTCTTTGTCTTTTTACTGTTGACGTCTTCGTTTATATGATGGTGATCTATAGTTGTTGCTGGGTTAAGGTGATCATCGGCGCGTATCAGATTGGGTGGGTTTTACCGACGAGTCCTCTTATCAACCATGACTCTAACAAGTTGACCGAAACAAGACAAGTACCATCTAACATCAAGTACTTTATTCTATCTACATTACCAGTCAAATAATTCCGCTTAGATAGCCCTTTGTTATACCCCGATATTTGGCCCTTTACCTTGGCATTATCGGCAAATATGCAACGTTTCGGTGTGGTCGGCCAATGCCGATTCGCTGCGCGTCGGTGGTTGACGCAACCTCGGTGTGTCGCGCCGATGGCGGCCACAGCCTTGAGAGTCTCATCCGGATCACAAAGGACATTCCATACTTCTCGTATCGCATTATCGAAGCCGAAGGGCTTATTAGACGTCAACCCGAACCATTTTGAAGAGCCTACCGACCTGGCTCGTAAGCTGTTTTCCGAGTTTGCGTTTGCATTTGAGTAAGTTACGACGGCTCTCATAAACTACCTAGCAATAGGGATCTGTGCAATGAAATTCAAAGATGGCGATGCTGACATCTCTTAGCATCGATGGCGTCTTGTATCAGGGCCGCAACAGGGTGGATGGAGCGGAGAAAGTCATCAAGATGCTCAGAAGCAATGGTATCCGATACGTGTTTTTGACAAACGGTGGTTGTGTCCCAGAGGACAACAAAGCAGATACTCTTCAGGAGCGGTTGCAACTCGCCAAGCATGACGATGTGATAAAAGGGAGAATGATTCTTTCGCACACGCCAATGAGCGGTTGGAGTGAAGATCTCAAGAATAACGGCACCATCTTGATCACAGGTTCTCATCCTGAAAAAGCTCGTCAAATTGCCCTTGAGTAAGTGCTCACTGACTTCTTTATCTCTGTTTGTTCGCCAACTAATTTGTTATAGCTACGGCTTCAAGCACGTCGTTACTCCCGCAGACATCCTCGCTGGGTGCAAGGACGTGTTTCCATTTGAGCATCTGGAGGGTGAGATCAACGGTAAACCTGCACCACTACCTGAGGGAAAACGAGTCCCTTTGCTCAAGGATCCTTACACTACAAACGTTCCTGCGAACGCTCTCAAGATCGACCATATCTTCATCTGGAACGACCCAAGAGACTGGTCTCTTGATATCCAACTCATCCATGACCTCCTCATCTCTCACCAAGGCTACCTCGGAACCGTCTCCACGATGAATGGCGATAAGTCTCTGCCCAACAACGGCTGGCAGCAAGATGGTCAGCCTGGACTGTGGATCTCCAACCTAGATCTACTATGGAAGACGAACTACCCTGTCAATCGATTCGGCACAGGTGCCTTTATGGAGGCCCTCAAAGGGGTGTGGTCTACAACCACCAGTGGAAAAGAACTCCAGTTCAGCGCTCTGGGCAAACCATCTTATCATACATACAAATATGCTCATGAGAGATTACTTCAGTATTACCACGACATGGCATGCAACCGCGGTCAAAGCCCTGAGCACGACGTTTCAAAATGCCACCCGCTCCGACGCGTCTACATGATCGGCGACAACCCAGAGAGCGACATTCGGGGCGCCGCCGAGTTCGAAGCTGAAGACGGTACCGAGTGGGTGCCCATCCTGGTACGAACTGGCGTCTGGCGACAGACCTCGACAGAGAAAGAGCCCCGGTACAAGCCGGCTGTCATTGTGGACGATGTGGTGGATGCTGTTGTTTGGGCACTTAATAATGAGGGCATCAAGGCTACCAGGGAGTGGGTTCTGTCTGCCCTGTCTCATACAAAGGGCTATGTTAAGCTGCCGCCGCTGGAGGATGGAGTGCAGATCGACGGTTTGGAGGATGAAGTCAAGTATCCGAGTGAGTTAGAGGCTGGTGAAGCGAAGCTGTAGAGGGGGTCACTCAACGTATCCGGTCGCCCTTGGACATAGAGATAGTTATGATTGGAGACTATAGTCTTGCATAGATTTATGGATACCTTGTTATCTGGCCACCTTCCGCCTGTCGCTGTTATTGACGCAGACATCACTCAATATGGCAACTATTCTTCCAGCCCCAGCCTTTCAACATTGGGATCAGCTAGGCATGCTTATGTCAAGGGATATCCATGCAAGGCACCAGATTCGTCGTTGAAGATGCTGTTGGCGCTAAGTCGACGTTGGTCCCGCAAGTCTGCAACCAACAACACCAACCCTGTCGCAAACTCCTCCAAGCAAAAGATGAATTGAACATGCCAAATCATACTGGCGTAAGTAGGCGAGATTTAAGAATACTATTCGCGTTATCAAGACTGATCAATCATATTCAACATCTAAGTTGCGAGCCAAATGGCTAGCTTTGTGAAGCTTGGGGTGGTTATGACCAGGATGACCTGAGGATGTCTCGCACCCATGGCCTGCAGCTGCAGGAGATGCATAACATCACACTTGCCTTACTTCAGATGCTCCATGGCTCAGCCCCTTTACAGGTACGATGTCTGGGAGCCCCCCATTCTCCTCTAGAGTTCCTCGACTCCTTGGTTCTCACTCCCTTCCTATCCTTATACGAACCCTACACTTCCACACCACAAATACATACTAACTCACCCAGCCGACCTGTGTTACAGCTATTGTCGAACATGGGCACAGGCAAAGATATGGTTGATAGCCTCAGGAGCCTATATGATGCATTGGAAATCCCACGAACCGGCGAAATCAAATGCTTTGCTCGGTTACAAAACCTCACCAGATGCCCACATGTACTTCCCAACACTCGGAAGCTACACATCAATAAGTTTCTGGAGAATATAGTTACTCATTCCTCCAAGAATGAAGACGCAAAGGCTCTCGAGGCAGTGCAAAGCGCTCTCGTTGAGCTGACCGGATTACTGGAATGCTCGAGGGCGAAGCGTTTACAGCCACATGCCCGAAGCTGTGTAGTTGACGAAAAGCACTACTCGAAGCAAGGAACATACATCCTTTTTATTGTCAGCTCGAGATTACAAGGCTGGCAATTGAAGAGGGACAGCGAGAAGATACCCATGGGCCAAGACATGTCCAATCGATCTCCCCCATTGACACCAGTCAGACCAGGCCCCAGTACACCCAAGACTGGGCGGGGCCCCGATCGATACTTCAACGAGGTTAATTGCAAGGAAGACGACGACGGAGGGGTTGTTGAGGGGTCTACTAAAGCATGGAAAGAGGCGAGTCTTCGACGGCCTCAACTCGTCAGAGAGAGCCAAATGGCTGGACAAAAGACTCTGGTGACCCCGACTAGACACCGAGGCTCAAGATCTCGATACTCGAACGTTCATGCTACAGGAGTACGAGAAGAACTTGGGGATTCACTCTTCTCTCCATCACTTAAGGCTGATCCATTGATCGTATCTCCAGGATCTGTCGCTTCGCCAGCCCCTAGCGAAGTCTTTACCCCATGTTCGGCAGTCTCGACGCCACGCTCCCTTAGCAGCACTCCTGAACGTTACTCCGGACGATCTATTCATCGCAATAATTCACATGAAAACCAACGAGAAGAGAGTCCAACGCGCAGGACTGGATCTACGGATGACAGTATGCTGTTAACAGACATGATGCAGAAAATGAAAATCAATGAAGGCGATTTCAATGACCAGAGCGAGACGAACGAAGCGGTCAAAGAACCTCTGAGCAATTCACCATCTCGTCCGCCTATGAAGTTCTCTTTGAAACAGAAGGTGCGATCGCCTGTGCGCCTAATTCTCAAACATGTGGCCAGTCCAGTGAGCAAGGAGAGTTTGCTCTCAGGCTATGTCTATTGCTTTGCTGAAAGATCTGCACCTGGATACCTCAAGATTGGAAGCATCGCATCTGACGAGTTGGATGGAAACATAGAGCCGCCCATTTCATCGTTAGCTAAGAAGAGGAACAAGAACAAGGTCAAGGAGAGGTTGCAAAAATGGGCACGCGGTTGCGATCACGACCTCGACCACAGGTTCCAACTTTTTATGCCATGTGCTGTACGGACAATGGAGAGGTTGATCCATCAGACTTTACATGAAGAGGGCCGGAAGGCAGATTGTCCAGCTGAACGCTGCAAGAAAGTGCATAGAGAATGGTTCAAGATATCAGAGAGTGAAGCGCGTGCTGTGGCTGAGATCTGGCAACAGTTTAGTATGTTGACGCCATACAATAAAATGGGAGAGCTGAGTGAGGAATGGGAAAGCTATGCGTTATCCCATCGAGAAATGCATGGTAATTTGGTTGCTAGGAAGTGGTTGGCAACGGAATGGGCTCAGACGGTGACGGGCGTAGATGAGGAGAGGAAGAGGTTGCAGAATAACCTAATCCAGGTGAAAGAGAGAAGGAGAGTGGCAGAGTGGCAACAAAAGTTGAATAGGGCGAAGGCGCTGGTAGCCCAAGAAGAAGAGGAGCTCATTCAACGAGAGCTGGAGAAGTTGGGGATCAGTGACAAGTAAGGACAGGCAACATGGCGCAAGGAGTTTTGAATGTATATAGGCATGCCGTGATATTATAACTTGTGCAACATTCAACACGAACTATCAGCTTGTAGTACATGATAGCTGACCACTCGAACCGCATGTGAGTTCTTACAGACATCATACTGCATTACAAGTCATGCTCTCGTAACGCTCATCATGCGACACTATAAGAGCATTCACGTCTTGGATCAACTCGCGAGAAGTGTACATGCCTCTCATTTCTAAATCCAGTAGTTAAACTGCATGGAACGATTACATACCCACTGCAAGATGTCTCCGGCCAGGAAAGCCGCCAAACATGAGGCTATAAAGGCCCACTCAGTTGGTGATGGGATCCTGTCACTCATTCCAGGCGTTGGGGAATAATCCCATGGGTGACATCTCAAGCCTATTGCCAAACAATATCACATTAATAGCTAAACATGGTGTCTGTGTCCTATATCGTCCTCTAGAGTGATGTTCATCGCTCGACGTTATGCCGAGGATACCCCCCACGGCTTCGATGCCCGAGAGCGGGTCACTAACCTCCGGGGCCGGCAGGATATGTTCCGGAGAATACGAACAGGCCACTCTCCGGCACGGATCTAGAACAATGAGTCTAGTTTCAAAGAAAAATACTCAAAAATCATCAATGTTAACAAAAGACCCTGGCTCAGAAAATATGGTTTGTCTTGGCGGTGAAGCGGGAGCATGTGAGACACTACCCAAAGCTGCCACCGAAGGTCACTAGAAAAGGTATAGTGCCACTAGCCACCGGAAACTACGTCACCCCCGGTAAAAGCTGGGTCTGGAACGCCTCCCGACAGCCGCATTTCTCGACAAGCCCCCCTTGTTTCCTGTTTTCTTCGGTGACGGTTTTTGGGAACAAACTCCAAAGGAAGCAACCAATTGCTGATGGATATTTTGGTTGAGTGCCTCGAGTTCGCCTCCTTTTGGGTGACGTGGAAACATTAATCCCAGTTCCTCAAATCCTTGGTTCTAGGCGCTGATGCCTGTGACGTTTGGGCTAGGTAAGGTAAAGTGGTCTAGGTACTTTAGTAGTTTGAGCTACAGTGCACTGCAGTCGAGATCATGTGGCCTCCTTCCCTTGTGAAATTGGCGTCATTTTCCTCTTTTATAAATGCGATTTCCTTATCTCTTACTTCCATCGCTATCTTTCTTCTTCTCTCGTATCAATCTACTATTCCTTAGGCTCTTTATCTTACAACTAACACCTGTCTGATAAAGACCTGGTCATTTTAAACTTCAATCAAACGTATCAAGTCCTGAACCAGCCAATACGAATAAACCGTTTTAACCACCCCCAAGTCCCTGATTCTTTAAGCACACTCCTCCTCCGCCCTACGACATCAGCCACACAAGCGAGCCAGTGACCCTTGGACCGCTTTTCTGCTTTGGGAGAGAGGGGGACAATCGACACCTTTCTTGCATCTGCAGCTACGCCTCAACCTTTCCTCTCTACTACTTCTTCTCTTCTTTGCTCTCTCACCGCGACTCATCTTTACTCCTTGGATATTGATACTACCCACTCTCCTGCAATTGTCAAACACAATTGATTTCGTTATCTCAAGACTACACCCAAAGTCAGAAACCCCTCCCCCGCCATGTCTGCGGTCCCGAGCCCCACGACAAACGGCTTGCCTGCCCAGCAGCAGCAGCAGCAGCCATTGCGTTCGGCTCTCAAGAATGAAGACGACGTCGACCGTCCATGCCCTTTAAGTGGTTCTCTCAAAGGTACGTTAGCAACTTGGTTTTTCTAGTGAGAAGCTGCGCTTCGAACAGTGTTCGACGCGGTGCGCCCATACTGGGGCTGGCGCAACTCAATTTCGTCTCAAGCATGTGATGAAGCTCAACAAACAAATTGAAGGCAGAGTTTATACTCAGGGTTAAACAGCCATAACAAGGTTATGAGATGAAAAGAACATTATTCAACATGATAATCTACTCAGCATCGCTCTTATGGCGTTGCGCATGTTTGCCTGAATGTCTCTTCTTTCTCGCCCTTCACATTAGAGCATGTTGAGTTTGCGTGCTCCCCACATTATCAGAGGTTCGAGTTCAAGAGATCCAGAGCTCACATGTAACAGCGGTCCAGATTGCGGAACCCGAATCCGAGATACAAACCCTAGAAGATGAGTCTCAGCCTTCGAAGCAATTCCCCACCAACCTCCGGCGACGTTTGAGCGGCAAACCTCCACCATCTCAACTTCCCAACAGCTCCTCTAGGTCTTCTTTCAGCGACACTCCCTCCGCCAGTCGCGCACCTGACGAGGCACCTCCTACTTCGAACCCCTCTTCGCACCACCATCACAGTCACCGTCGGCAGTACTATAGCGAGAAGCTGCTCGCTCAAGTTGGAGATTGGCTGGAGCATGAGCGGTCCAAGGCAAAGGCTAAGAAATCCAAGAAAACGAGCCGTCGGCGCAAGTCCAAGTCGCCAACCAAGGACAATAAGGAGAAGGCTCCTGAGCAGACCGAGCCCGATTCATCTGAAGGATCCAGCCAAGATAACAACGGACGACCTCGCGCTGACTCTATCGACTCCGACTCGAGCGATATCTCTTTCGACAGACTTCAGCGTATCTTGGAAGAATCTTTGGCTCACATGGGTATCAGCTCGGTGCCCCATTTCACCCCCAAGCTGTCCCGCCCAAAACATCGAAAAGTTCCATCGCGTTCTTCTTTGCGTGGTGGCCCTTCCTCCGATACCGAATACGCCGATGGTGATCCTGTTGTACCCAGCTGCGATGCCTGGCTAGACAATTCCAAGACGATGAGCTATGCGGGTGGTAATGCAGATGCTGAAGACCAGGAATCGAACGATGCTGATACCAAAGCCGCTGTCGAACGAGAGAACTGGCTCAGCTTCAAAAACGAGATTATCCGCATCGCCCATACGTTGAGACTCAAAGGATGGAGGCGCATTCCTCTTGGCGGTGGCGACAAGATCTCAGTTGAGCGGCTTAGTGGTGCCTTGACCAACGCGGTATACGTCGTCACACCTCCGACCGAGGTTCAAGAAACCGAGGAGGGGAGAAGGAAGCCTACCAGGGTTCTTCTACGTATCTACGGACCCCAAGTTGAACACCTCATCGACCGAGACAATGAGCTTTCAGTTTTGCAGAGACTGGCACGTAAGAAGATTGGACCTCGACTGCTGGGTACATTCCAGAACGGCCGTTTTGAACAGTATTTTGACTCTATCACGCTTACCCCCGCGGACCTTCGGGACGCCGACATGTCTCGTCAGATCGCCAAGCGAATGAGGGAGCTTCATGACGGCATTGACGTACTCCCACATGAGAGGGAAGCTGGACCGGCAACATGGAAAAGCTGGGATCAATGGCTGGATAACGTCGAGCGGATCGCCACTTACCTTGATAATGAGTATGAGAAAGAGGTTCAAGCTCAAAACGGTCGACGCGACTCTGTCGTTCACCTTTGGAAGACGAAGGGCTATGTGTGCGGCACTCCCTGGCCTCAGTTCAGGGACATGATGACCAAGTACCGGGTTCACCTCAACAGCTTCTACAAGGGAGGCCAAAGAGAGGTCAAGGACAGCCTTGTCTTTGCTCATAGCGACGTAAGTTCACATGGCATCCCGGCATGAATTTTGATTAACAAACTCGCAGACGCAATATGGAAACATCCTGCGCATTCGTCCCGATGACGAAAAGTCACCCCTTCTCCAGGCTGCCAACAAGCACAAGCAGCTCATCGTCATTGACTTTGAGTATGCAGGCCCCAACACGCGTGGTCTCGAATTTGCCAATCACTTCAACGAATGGACCTACAATTACCATGATGCTGCGGCACCATGGGGGTGCGACGAACGACGGTATCCTACGCCCGATGAACAACGTCGCTTCATCAAGGCTTACGTTGATCATCGTCCTCGGTTCCAAGGCGGCGGCTCCACACCGCGATTGACTCCTGCTGACAGCAACGCCTCGAGCGGCATGTCTACGCCACTTGCGACACCTAGCAACCCTCCTGCTAGCAGCTCGAGCTCCATCGTTGATTTCATGCTTGATGCGCGGGTACCTCCTGGCGGATGGAACGCTGCGGAACGGGCCAACGAAGAACGAAGCGACCAGCGCGTGCGGGAGCTGTTGGAGGAGACTAGACACTGGCGCCCCGCCAATCACGCTCACTGGATTGCGTGGGGTATCGTTCAAGCTAAGATCCCAGGTCTTGATGACTCCATCAAGGAAGAAGACTTGGAAAGCCCCGACGAGTTTGACTATTTGAGCTACGCCCAAGACCGTGTCATGTTCTTCTGGGGTGACTGCGTGCGTATGGGGCTCGTCAAACTGGAAGAGCTGCCACCGATGTTGCAGCAGAGGATCAAAATCATCGAGTACTAAATCTGGCTGTTGAAAACCAGCCATGAAGAATGTCGCGGGAGGAGGCAAAGCAGATATGACAGGTGAGTTGATTCCGACTCGCAGAATGCGATAACCTACCTATATGCCATTCATCATATCATTTTGGAAGATGGGCAATACTTTTTGCATACTTTCTCCAGCACTAGCAGGATTAAGATGTGCTGCTCATTGTGCAATAGAAAGGTATCATACAGCATTGCGCATTTGTCAAGCCTCAAGATCATCATTCATAAATATACACAGCATATCAATGAGCAACTACCGTAGAGTCTTCATAAAGTATCATTTCGTGAATGCGTGCAATATCTTTCGTATCTCATCTAATGCTGATATCTGTGTTTAAACGAGAGGCCGTAATTCTTTGTACCATTCTATCTTAGGGAGAAAGTAGTTTATGCGTCAAGCTTGAGTCGATCCAGCATGGCGTCAATCTTGCGCTGAAGGATCTGGTAGTTCCTGGAGTCTGAAATAAACTCATCTTCTGCTTCCTCTCCGTCCAACGTCCACACAGCTTCTCCATCCTTGGCTTCACTGTTGCCATTCGTTCCAATAGCACTCTGGCTGACGCCCGACGCACCGTTGGTCCCGTCCGTTGACATATCCGCTTGTTGTGCCATGGCGGCCGCCAACTCTGCGTCGATTTCTCCATCTTCGTCCATCATGTCTTCCAGACCAGCATCCTCAAAACGCAGTCTAAAACGATCACCCAAGTAATATCGGATATCGTCCAGCAGTTCGATAGTATCCGTTTCCTCACGTACAGTAATACGTTGAGCGGATTCGGCGATGAGGGCTTGGAAGTCTTCCTCATCTATGTAATCCTCTAGACGATATGCGAGATAACGCGCCGCGAATTCTTCTAAACGCTGGACACGGAGATCCCATGCTGCGTGGATAACGTCGTAAATGTTGATGGGCTCCATTTCGACTTGCTCAACCTCTTCGCCGTTTCTTTGCGCCTCGCCGTGAGTACGGTCTACTAGCACATTTGATGTGCCGCTGCCGAGTGTGCTGATAGCCAATGCTGCCTTGCTCTTGAGACCATCGAGGAAGAGCATGTCTGCGGCGTAGAGAAGATCCAATGCGTGTTCAAGGGGACACACAACGGTCTCTGTGTAAAGAAACGTGAGGATAATCTCGAGAACAGCGGGGGTGCAGTCGACAGTGATGACACGAAGGTGATCAGCCCGCTTAGATTCGACAAAGTCGCCTGAGAACATCTTTTCAAAGTACTCGCTGCGGATAAGCATAGCTTTGTGGGCGGGATAAAGGTAGGATTTGCGCTTGATAACGGACTCTTTCTCGTCGCTGGCTGGACCGATGGGTATGCTCGGAGTATCTTGCGTGGGAGTCGCTTGGCCTGACTTTTCGTCCTCGATGTCAATTGGCTCGTCGGCGCGGAGGATAACGTCTGCAAACATGGCGTTGTCGTACTTCCACTTGACTTCCTTGACCTGGTCCGTATCAACGACCATCTTGTGCCCCAGCACATTTTGGTTAAAGAAGTCTTCGAGCTGACCTCTAGCTCGTTCCACCTCGGCTTGGAACCGCTGTCGGGCAAGTCTTCTATCTCCACCTGCGAGAATAGTCTCCCATAAGGACTCAACCTCAAGCTGCTTACTGACCTTACTCAAGCCCTTGAGTACATCCTCCTCCGAATCGGCGCCGCCAATTGGGGCGATATCACGCGGGATATCTCCCAGGTAGAGATACCTCAACACAATGAGGAAAGACTGCACAGGAATACCGCTGGTAAGGTTCCAGGTAGCCGTATCCGGAACAGCGGCGAGCTTAGAGCGGAAGTAAGATGAGCGCGCGACCAGGAGAAACTTGTGCAGGTCAAAGGAGCGGGAGCCAGAAATAAGGGTGATGTCTGCCGTCTTAGGAGTCGTGCGGCCGAGAAGAGTTGAGATGTGGGTAGACCAGTAGACGTAAGGATCTGAGGACTTTGAGAAGTCGTATTGTAGAAGAAGATTGCGGATGCGGTCGTTGAGGGCGTTATAGATGCATCGTTCACCTTGGAAGGTGTTTCGTTCGGCGAGGGCGCCTGGTGTATGTTAGTGGTGGATGTGTTTTACGAGTTGTAAGTGACGAGATTGCAACTCAGCCAGCTCAACTCATATCAACAATAACTAATCGATTGAGATGTTACTCACCAGATTCTAATAGTAATTGGACAAGTTCATAATGTCCACATAAACTAGCCTGCTCATGTTAGTCCTCGGCCTGGACGTGAGTCTCTAATGTCAGGACATACAATAATGAGAGGCGTATAATCGAACCGGTCCTTGCCATTGATGTTCACCCCACGACTAATGAGTTCCTGGCATGTTCGCAAATCTCCATGTCGACACGCCATAAGGAATTCGTGAAACTCAGGGCTTTCATCGAGAGGGTTCTCATCAAGGAGGACGCCACTCTCAATGAGGCGAGCCTCTTCGCCGAGTTTGCCCTCGAGTTCGAATTTGCGGAGAACCATGATTGTATAAGTAAATGATCTAAA
This sequence comes from Fusarium sarcochroum, assembly GCA_013266185.1. NCBI lineage: Eukaryota > Fungi > Ascomycota > Sordariomycetes > Hypocreales > Nectriaceae > Fusarium > Fusarium sarcochroum. The sequence continues at coordinate 48,784 of JABEXW010000317.1, forward strand.
AGAAATATGAATATTATATGGCCGATATCTTCCCCCTCATAAGACAAACAGGCTTAGGTAAAGGAAAGTCTTGTTTAAAAGTGTCTATGAAAAGAGGTTTAATTCTTTATCTCCGAAACCGCCGCTCGTCTCATTCTAGTTCATGATTATCAAAGCATGGAGATCCCCCTCCAAAAGAAAAAAGTCGCCATCATCACCGCTGGAAGCTCCTTAGCCAATCAAAACCTCAGCGCCCCTCGACTACAAAACGACGTCACTAGGGTGAGCCTTATCGATAAGAGCACCACCCGGATCATTACCGGTTAAAACAGAGCTTGGACCTTGTTGCCATGGCAGCAACGATGGGGTGTTTACTTCCAATCAGGACCGAGGCCGTGGGACGAGTGGCCCAGGATATGGGCCTTAGCAGCGAGTTGCACGAACAACGCAAAATAGATCCATTTGCGTTAAGTTGGACCTTGTTTCCTCTTCCTTCCTCTCTCACAACTTTCAATCTCCAAACCTCTCACCATCTTAACTACTAACCAAAGCAGGGTTTGTCTTTGTTCTTTCTCTTGTCTTTATTTGATTCAAGCCTTTACGTTTTATCGCATTCACGCACTTTCACGGTTATATCGAGAGAGAGTTGATTTGGTTGCATGGATTGAGTTTGCTTGTTGACCGTGAACAACTTCATCATGTCTTCCGAGGACAAGTACGAAACGCTGGAGAAGATTGGTAAGTTCCTGCAACTGATCCTGCAGCAACAATTGCGCTTCGTCTTCCACTTGCGCCGCCCATTGACCGTCAACACCGGCTGACCGTTCACCTCTTCTAGGCCATGGCTCCTTTGGCATCATCCGCAAAGTCCGCCGCAGGACAGACGGCTTCATCATGTGCCGCAAGGAAATCTCTTATCTTCGCATGTCCCAGAAGGAGCGCGAGCAGCTCCACGCCGAATTCCAGATCTTGTCGCATCTGCGCCATGCAAACATCGTCGCCTACTACCACCGCGAGCACCTCAAGGTCAGCCAGGACTTGCACCTCTACATGGAGTACTGTGGCAATGGTGACCTCGGACGTGTCATCAAGGACCTCACGCTCAAGGGCCAGCGAGCTCAGGAAAGCTTCGTCTGGAGCATTTTCAGCCAGCTCGTCATGGCACTATATCGTTGTCACTATGGTGTTGACCCCCCAGAGGTTGGCGCCAATGTTTTGGGCTTGACGCAGGGAAATGCTGCGGGCGGTCCCAAGGTTCCTACTGGTACCATGACTATTCTGCACCGAGATTTGAAGCCCGAAAATGGTGAGACCTCAGCAATGACTTTTCTTTGTTCACAGTTCAGTACATGCTAACGAGATACCCTTCAGTCTTCCTTGGCGAGGACAACTCTGTCAAGCTGGGAGACTTTGGTCTCTCCAAGATGATCAAGTCCCACGACTTTGCCTCTACCTATGTCGGCACTCCCTTTTACATGTCACCCGAGATCTGTGCTGCCGAGAAGTACACACTCAAGTCTGACATCTGGTCACTGGGCTGCATCATCTACGAGCTCTGCGCGCGCGAGCCTCCTTTCAACGCCAAGACGCACTTCCAACTTGTGCAAAAGATCAAGGATGGAAAGTTCCCTGCCTTGCCCGACATCTACTCTCCCGAGCTCTACCAGGTTATTAAGGACTGCCTCCGGGTGAACCCTGACCGAAGGCCCGATACTTCGGAGCTCCTGAACCTCCCAGTGGTCAAGCTCATGCGCAAGGAGAAGGAAGTTGTCGATCTCAACAAGAGTCTCCGTCTGAGAGAAGATTCCCTCCGTAAGAAGGAGAGAGAATTCAATGAGAGACTCGCCAACATGGAGAGGGAGAAGGATCTCATCCGAGAGGAGCTGGACTCATCTCTGCGAAGAGAGTGGGAGGTTAAGGCGCGTCTTGAGATTGACCGTCTTGCTAATGCAGAGATTGAGCAGCTCCAAACCCGTTTTGAGGAGGAGGTTCAAGCACGTGTCGAGGCTGAACTACAGAAGAAAACAGTGACGTTTGTCGACTCAAGACCACAGAGTCGAGAGGATGAGTATGATTCATCAACAGGCAAGTCGGATTACAAGTCTGACTATCCTCACTCTTCTATCGGTGTCAGTGAAAACGAGTTCCCTTCGACAACGGATATCACCGAGTACTCTATCGATAGTCCCGAAGCTCCTCGAGAGACCAAGAAGAGCGCACGTACACCGTTCAGTCGTGCGCAGACCATGTTTGTGGGTAACCCAGCTGGTACACCCATGGATGTCGAGATGGGCTCACCAAGCCCTATTGCTATTGCATCGCTGTCTCTGTCACCGCGTCGCAATGGAAACACCAAGGCTCCTACGTCTACATCGGGCAACATCTTTACTGCTAATGCCAACCGACGAAACTCTGGCGACTCTCGATGGGATCTTCCTCGCGACACGTTGTCTGACTCTGAAGACGAGGATATTATCCCATCCCCCACGCGCAACATCAAGTCTTCCAAGAATCCCTTCACTTCCAAGACGCGCCCTGTCCTGATGTCGCAGAAGTCATGCCCGATCAACCGTCTAAAGCCCCAGGCTTCAAACTCGGGCTTCGTTTCCAAGCAGGTCCCCCCTCCTGAGCCTCCACGATCGCCCACCCGCCGTCTCAGCAAGATCCCCTCAGCGGCCAACCTCCAGTCCGATAGCAACATCACCACCGGCCAGGGCTTGACGCGCCAGTCTTCTCTTAACAAGAAGAACAACGCCGACGACGTCTTGGGCAAGGTGGCAGCTAAGAATAACATTCGAGGTCGTACCCTTGTCGAGCTCCAGCAGGCTCGCGCCGGCGGCCGCCCCATGAGCGCCATCGTCATGCCCAGCACAGGCGAAAACGTCAGCCCCAAGAGGGCATTCCGAGACCGCATCGGTGCCGAGCGCAGGTCGAGCGGCGATGACCCCGTGGCTGTCTGGGATCCCGAGCGAGACGAGATGCCGAGTCCTTTCCTGGTCCGACAGCGACGTATTGCTCGGGTGTAGGCCGCCTCTGTGCTAGTCGCATGAAAGAAGTAATGTTGAAGAAGTAGAGATAATGGTGTTGTCTGTTTTTATGCATTAGAGGCGAGCATGATGATATTGCTGCGTTACCTTTTACATACCTCTTATTCTTCGTTTTTATTCCCCCCTCGTTTTCGCCTTTCATTTGTCTTCATTTCAAGCAGAGAGATGAAAGGTCTCCCTCATACGTGAGGATTTGGAAACGAAACATGGAAAAACTTATGGGCGTTTTTGGCGCGAACAAAGGATCACGGCATGCATGGATGGTTATTATTTACACTCTGTTTTTGCTTCACTCTGCTTTTTGCTTGTCTAGGATGATGAGCATACTTGGCATAGTATCATGATGGTCGATTGAGAGATACTCAATTGATTGATGAAAGGGGGCGTTGAACGTCTGCGGTTTTTAGTGAGGGATGGAATTAAATGAATGGGACTGACTGGGTTGGATTGAATTGGATTGGATTGTTCTTGTGTATGTTTGTTCTTTAGACGTTGTAAAAAAAGACAATGACACTCATCGATATACTTCCTATCATGTGAAGATACAACCTGTGAGGTATCTTAAAGTCAATATATTTGGCCCCCAAATGTCAAAGAGTAGAAAGCTTCCTCATAGGATCGTATCAATAACCTAGATTCGGTGAGTATCCAATGAGATGGTGAACCGTTAAAGTGCAGCATCGTCTGCAGGTAAACCCTTGCCTGCATAAATAGAACAACGTCATTGGGTAGTCAATATCGTCATGAGAATGGATGCATACCCAACTTACACCAACTCTCAAGAACCCAACTATCTCATACCTTCTTCCCTCTTCTCGCCTCATTCGTAAAGCCTAATAAACCAGTTCAAGCCATGTTATTATCAGATCATAAATCATATTTTTTAATCCACCCGCCAGCCCTATCCAACATCTTCCATCATACACGTCAGCCAGCTAAATCCTCTTAGTGTTGGGCATCACTGCGTCTCCCCCATAGTTGATGCTTCAACCCGCCTTGCATATGTGCCCCAGCTCTGCACCCCAGAACCAGTCGTGCAGACGAGGCGAGCTGCGGCTTGCATGGCCGTTCAACGGCGCAATGACACGACTCGAGTAGGCCCAGAAAAAGTCGAGATGCGGTGAGGAAGACCTGCTAGTTAGCATCACTATAGACAAGGACATCCATGTCTTTTGATGTCACAATGAGACTGAATATGCTGATAGTTCCAAGAAGAGAAACTAGATGTTGGAGTGAATATTTGCAATGCTAGACAAGAACCAAAGGGGTATTTTTTTCCATGCGCAAGCTTCAACACCATGTTTGTTTGAGCAAGAGATCCAAGCAGTCAACCAAAAGCTGAATGCGTATACGCATACATATATCCAACAGTGGGCGCATTTCAACGCCAGGTAGCACCAAATCATAACGAACCAGATAACAAAAACATTAAAATAGGCCAGGCCGTGAGGCCAATTCCATCTTGCGTAGACGTAGCGTATTGTAGCCGTGAGGCCCATCAATCTTCCTAGTTTCCCTCGTTCCGGGCACCCTCCCTAATCTTTGTGTCGTAATGATAGAGAATTGAGCCTGAGCAAAATCCCTTTCGCAATGTGCAGTTGAGCACGGCGGTCCTGTGTAACCCGCGCAGGACTTGTCTTTTTTTGAACCCTTTCCTGTCTTCTTTTCGAATCTTTTAATCTTTTGAATTTTGTGTTTTGTGTCAAGAACTGTAAGTGAGTGGTCGCTGACCACTTCTTTATGCCATTGAGAGGCCGGCCAAGGCGCTTTAATAAAGGTCTTTGGCCCGCTTAGTGTCGTGAACGGTGAGAGCTGCTGTGACGATGGGAATGGCCATGGCTGCGGTGGGACGAAGAATGGTGCGACGACGAGTGCCGATGGTGTCGGCTAGAACTACCGCTGCTTTCGAGATCCCGCTCCAGGCTTTCGACCCTGGACCTATAGCCTTTAACGATCTCCTTGATATGGGCGATGCGATCAAAATCCACCTCGAGCTCGTCGAGTTGTTGCAGAATCTCGGTATAGCGAGCAATCTCGGCGTCGGCACCGCCAATGATCCCATCGGCTTCGTCATATTGCAGTTGGGTAAATCGCTGCGCTTCGTGGCTCAGATAATTGATCCGCTGCTCGATGCTGGCCATGAGATGATCAAAGTAACGTCCCAAAGCAGAAAGCGAGGAGCTGTCAAGTAGTAGAAGGCCTTGGCTACTGGCGCGACTAGCGGCGCGCGAGCTGCTAGACCCCCCTCCCAGTGCCGCCTGCCCCTGGCGAAGCAGCTGGATCTCCTCGTTGGTGAGCCCTAGCTGGGTGTCCGGGACAGCCTGTGAGGACATGGCGGGCAGCAGCTGGAAGGGCTGCTAGCTAAAGCGCGGAGAGACCAGACGATTCGCAAAGGCGGCTGCGATTGAGGTTTGGGGGGTCACGCAAAGGTTTTGGCTTTCGGGGTCGTTGCAGGGCGACGAGCGGGTTGAAGATCAAGTATGATTCGAGCAGGTGGGCGAGGCGAGATTCGGTTTGTGTATAATACGGCTGCGGCGACTCGTGACATGGGCTATGCTGAATCGAAAGCGGCCGTATGGCCGGAGAAGTTCTGTTGCGGCGATTGATTGAGGGAGACAGCGTCGAGGTGGGTGATGACGATAGTGATGCCAATGGGCGCAATAAGAGCGCGCACAGAAACGACAGCGGGAGATATGAAGAAAACGACGGCGATGGCGAAGGTGAGGACGAGAGTAGATGCGGCGATGTTAGAATGGACGTGCGATATGCTGCGCAGAGCATCATGATATCGCGACCAATACGATCATGAGCATCATCGGTGGGGATGGAGTATCGGTATCGACTTTGGCGATTTCGGGACAGTAGGTAATTCGTCCAGAGGCTCCCAGACCTCAAAACACCCGAAGAAAGAAGAGGAGGAGGAGGAGAGAGCGGTAGAGGGAGTCGAGTCTCTTTTGGGGAATAGACTGGAGAGTCGTGATTGGAGAATGGGGGGATACCCAAGAAGATGGGATGGATGGAGAGGGTGGGGGAGTTGAAGCGGCAGTGTACGTATTATAGTTCCGTAGTACTGCCCTGTAGAGAAAAGGCCCGGTATACCGACACCGACTGCGACTGACTGGGGGTACTGTAGGTTTCGGTGAGAGTAGCAGGGATGATTTGACGAGGGGGTTCACTTTGGTAATATTGCGACCCAAAGTCGATTTCGGTTGATGAGGGTCTATAATAGTAGGTTTTCGATACTGGGATGCGACCGGGGACTCAAGTTGATGAACTGTGAAGCGTAGGTTTCGATCCTTTTGAATTGATGAGGCCAGCTTGGGCTGTTAGTCTCTTCCCGAGTCTCTGCGGCTGGAATTAGGCCATGATGGTTGGTGGTGTTTGGAAGAAGTGAAGAACTAACCTTGGGTAGCGTGATAGGATAAGATGGGAATGGATGGGGGGAGCGGTTGAGATGGGGAAGGAGGATATCAGAAGGGTGGTTGCACAACTTGCGGTTGCACGTGCAAACGACCAATTGTCAATTGATTGAGCCGCGGATAAGAAACAAGGTACGAAGTAACTGATCAAAGATGGGTATCGGTATCGCTTTATGATGAGTAAATCTTTCGTTTGTCGAGTAGTAATGCCCGATTGATTGCCCTGGCCTGGCTTGGGCTAATAAGCAAGGTACCGACAGAACGGACACTGATGCAGGACCTGGAGCTCTAAAAACCCAGCACCTGATTTGGTAGCGCGCGCTAATTGAAGCTCCCTTGTCATTAAATGACGATCTCTGAGATGCCCAGGGCGAAGGTTTGCTTTTTTACTGACTGGGGAACGGCAGATGAGAAAGAGACAACCGAAAAAGCAAGCAAAAGCCGAGAGGATCAACAGTGCAGCGAAGTGCAGCGCAGCTAAGGGAAGAACTGTTGGGGAACCGCTGTTTTCAGTCCTGACAAGGTACGTACGTCGCAGGGCTTTGACTCTAATTGTTTGATAAACCTCTTGAGGCGTCTTTCAAAAGCAACTTGTACTGGATCATAAAGGGTCGGTGAGACGAAACTGAGCGTCAGAGCCCAGACCACGGTAAGAGATCTCGATGGATCTTCTATTCGCGTTGAACTAACGGAGGAGGAAAAGACACATCAAAAGGAAAAAGAAAGGAAAAGAGAGAAGAAGAGAGGAAACAATAATAGAGACAAAAGAAAAGAGCAGCCTCTTTTATTAGTGGACAGAAGGAAGGAAGAGACATGCAATGAGGTAAACCTTAGACAATAACACGGAATATCAGGAGATGGATCATGATACACCACAATACATCTCGGCAGCTCTCATCCATGATCAAAAATAAACATACGACAAAATTGCCCATAAGAAATGAACGACCATCGCCGGGAACTCGGATCATGAGCCGTCCGTCTCTTTTTTTCCCTCGGTGAGACTACGAACAAGCACCTCACCTCGGTTTAACTTCCATCTCGATACTAGACCCAACCCATGTACAGTAGGTATCGGTATTGACCGCTTCCTCCTCCATAATCTAGCAGATTACCATGTTAAGCTTCCATGCCCTCTGCTATTGTTCCTCTGCTGACCATGACGAACATAGAGTGCTGTATGTTAGGGTCTATCCCGGTCTGTAATCCATGTCCACCATCACCAAGAGCCACATTTTGGTGGAGGGGCCACCGCGGGGAGCAATGCTGAGGAGCCCCGAGACGAGATGGGATGGGGACTGTATTTCTATGGCCTCGTCATGTCACGTCCATCACGCCAGTTATAGCGGTGACCAACAGTCTTTTGTGTAGTCTGAGGGATTATAGTGCGTGCATATCACCCTCATATCTATACCGGACATTCACAAGCGAATACATATCTCACTGTATCATGGTTGAAGCACACCACCAGCCCTACTGCCCAAACCGGTAGGTGCTAATGTAATGCGCACGTGTATCTCCCGTCCATGCACGAACGGTTACAGCTCCACTCGATTTCATGTGCATCACCTACTCGGATAATACAGGACTGTAGATGCCATCTCTGCAACTTTGAGTGTTAATATCACCCGGGACACACAAACCAGCGCCTACTGACTCAGCCTGAAACCCCCAGTCATGTCTCATCACGCTCACATTCGAGTTTAACCTCGCAATTCTGCTCCGTCGATCCGGAAATCGGCATCCAGCTCCCCGAAACACAAGCTCCAAGGTCCAAAAGCTGGCCATTGGGTCATTGCTTGTGGCGCGCGCCAGACGAAACACATCCTGGCATCCACTATCCACCAACACACCAAAAGATTATACAGAAGACCTTCAGGGATCATTAACCATTCGTTCACTTTTCGAGTTCGTCTCTACGCTTGTTGGAGTTCGTCTCGCTCTGCACAGCATCGTAATGCAGCTGCATCATGCATCTCCCCGCTGACCTGCAGCACCTCTTCAGCCTCAACATCTATGATATGACGTCCATACTATAAATACCATTCACCAGAGTCTACACGATATTCACTACCAACAACTATTTCGTCGTGTTTATAACTCCAGATACAATCCTACTCGACCCCAGAACCTGGACGTTTCTCTGCGCCTCCCCCACTCTGCGATCACAACCCCCAGATACGTCCATAGATGGTAAATTTGCCGGCTCAACCCCCGAAGGTGCCCTTCCTCCCAAGCAATTTGCCTGTTCTCCCTTTACGTTGCATCAAGTGGCACGAGGACAGCCCAAAGGATCGTGTCAAATGCAGCTTGCCGCTGCAAGTAATACAACCCTTGTGCCCTGCTTCTCGGCCTTGTCACTCGCTCGATCCATCCACATGTTTTCCCTCTTTGTACCCAGCAATCACCTGGCGATTCGCCGTGATGGAATGTCGTGTTACGACTTTCTTTTAGGAGACATGTTTGATGCCAGAATATGCTCTACGCTCTAGTGATCGCAGTGCTGATGGGAAGCTGTAGTTCACATGCTTCTGTTCATGAATTGATCATAAGTGTTGTAGCAGATCAGTAGTAAGTATTTGAACTTGGCATACTGTTGAATTCACTCGGCTGTGGCTTAGATCTGGTTCTTGATCTTGAATACAATCAGTAGGATTGTCACACAAGAGTCGCCATAATCGAAGTTATGCGCGCAAACTTGTTGTTTCTTGAAGTCTCTTCAATCAATAGCTACGTAGTTGCATGCTTCTTTATACTGTTTATCTCGTAAACTTCATCCAGGTGCTCTGAGTGAGCGATATAAGCCTTGGCCATTTGAGCAAGCGCTATAGGATCTGTCAACCTTGGGACAAGTTCTATGCTCATCTCGATTAGAAATTAAAATTAAATAAACATCCTCCCTTCAATGATTTGACCGCATAGGTAGTTAGCTAAATTCTAGATTCTGTTAAGCCGTATGCACTGTACCGGCAAGACTACCAAGTTAAGGCTATTACTAGATGCAATCTTTTGGCCAATCTACCTTCCCGAAGGACATCACGACCCCGATCTTGTTGTTTAACGCATATGGAGTCAGTCATCAAACGTACAGTGCTCAAGGATGTACTTGCTTGAAGTGTCAGGCGCTGTTCCGAGCCGCCTTCAAGTTGGACCCGGATTGCTAACATCGGCGAGTCTGTAGTCACCATCCTTGTATGAACAAAACCGTTGTTCATTTTGAAATAGCATGTACTGGTAGATTATATATAACAGTTTCGAGGGACATCTCGCTCTGCACTGCTGCGTTCAGCGCTATGGTGTATTTATACGTGCATCAACCAATCCAGAGAGTCATCTGTGAGGCAAGACTCGTCGGTACATCACTTGTGAGCACGTAAATCACAGTTATCTCACTCCAATTTCTCTCATCATATCACCCTCTCGGAGAAAGTAGACGAAATGCAGCGTGATTTCCCTTACTTCACACGCATGTAACGAAAACCACATTGACTGCGTCCAACGTGTTGAGCAATGTCAAAGCCAATAACACCATGCATACAAGCACCACTCAACTTTCAATAACTATTGCTTGGGTGGAAGCTTCTTCCTCTCCCGGGTCCCTTCTCTGTGGTGACAGACTCGGTGCTCATCATATATCAGTTAATATCTACTTAGCTCCAGTGAATTGCCATAGCTATTCCCTGAGTAAAACCAATCACCCTTAGACTTGTAATGTGAATTGTTTTAACATGCTTCATGTCATGACACGGCATCTCCTTCTGGTCAAAGACTGAACGGACCGCTCATTCTGGGGCCATGTCAAAATCGAGTTGCGCAAATGTCTGTCTACACTCTCGCAATGGCAAAGCTATCAAGGTTAAGGACTTGGGTACTTATTCATAATTTGAACTACAGCCACTTACTTAAATATTCTAGGTCAGGTATGAGAATACCTCAGTTGAGAACGCGTCCCCGACTCATATGGCCGTCACTTCATTGTGCAGTCGACAATCCTAAACGAGATACACCATTCTGATACGCCAAGTCTCTTGCTTTTTCTTTTCTTTTGTTTAATCTCACCATTCGTCTCTGACGTGTATTGATGGCCATGCAGTAGCACGATGCACTGCGATGAGTGGGCTCGTCACTCAAAGTGAGATGACCCAGCCCAAAAGCAAAGCAGGCATGTGTCACTCCTTGTTAAAATACGTACCTACTACTCAGAACATCTCAATGCTTTGGGCCATAATCTTTACATATTTATCCCGCCGCAAGACTGAACAATGCTCTGAGCCATGCTACAGCTATCGTCAAAGTCTTATTCGTCATTCGCATCCCAATTCACACGCATGGCTACTCTTGATATGATACATGAATTCACTTAGTTGTAGCAGAGTATTCATGTTATTTCTGTGGAGTGATTGCCCTTATTCCATTCTTCCGCAAAGCACCCGCCGTTTGGCTGACTTCCTTCAGGTAGAATATACAAAACTTCAATGAAGAATATCCTGCCACTGCTTGTCAAACTCTTTTACTTTCTTCAACATTTCAAACGTACTTATTTTTGCTTACACTTAGAGCTTCTGTCTTACATTCAATGTAATATACCCTATAAGCCGAGATCAGGGCTGCCCAGTAGGAATAACACAGCGGTTTTTTAAACTCAATAAGAGGCATTATGCTCAATGCCAGATATCACAATAACCTTTTCATCAGACTTTCCAAAAGCATCATGCACAACACATATATACCTCAACACTTCTGTCTTACATACCCGGAGGAAGAACCTGACTTCGAGCACCCCAAGGCTCGCGGTCTGTCTAGCTGAGCACATACGACACTCTAAATACCAGCGCCTTCGTGAAGGTGATATGAGAAGCATGATTGAATCATCCTTAGTTACTGTACTTGGATCTCTTCATCTGGGAGCGATTACGAAGCCAGTGTTCGCGACGTTCTGATATGAAGCTGTTCCTCGATTGTTCATCGATGACACAACACAACATGAAATATGCTTGTGACTGTAGAGGCATATGATCCGACAATATTGAAGATCTTATATCTATCAATAT
>JABEXW010000318.1:0-23325 GCA_013266185.1 Fusarium sarcochroum
TCGTGGGCTCGGGGATGTGGATGAGGGGCAGGGCCTGGGAGGGACGGACGGAAGGCCTTTTGGAGGCGCTGCCTAGGGGATGGCGGGAGGCACGGTAGGAGGATGCTGTGAAAGGGGTGCGGCGGGAGGGAGGTGGTTTGATTGTTGTGGGAGAGGAGGGGACGTGGGTGGTTGGGGGAGTTGTGTGTTGCTTGTTGGTATTGTTGGTGTTGTTTTCTTCTTCAGGAGTTGAGGGGACGAGGATGTCGTCCGAGGTAGGAAATTGGGTTGAATGAGCAATGTCACTTTTGAGCTGAGCCTCGACTTGCTGTGACACACTCATGCTGGGGGTAGGTGCTGGATGATTATCTCTGGGGAGAGGCTGTGACGAGTTGGCAAGGAGGTCAACTCGTCCACTGTCTTCTTCGTCGTCGACTGTTCCTTGGGTCTGTGTTGCGCCGTGTTCTGAAGTCTCCTCCTTAAAGATGGCGTGCCGCAAATTCCAGAGCAGCTGGCCGACAACAGCAGGCGGGAAATAGACATAGCGGCCAACATCGCCTTCAATCCAGCCTTCTTCCCGCATGTCGTCACCCTCGACAGGGTTGTTCAGCTCATACACTTGGGCTAGGTGGTAACGCCAGGCTGGACCTTCGGTGACACGGCCAGGGTCAGCGCAGGCCATAAAGCGCAGTAATTCCCCATCGTACAACCAGAAACGGACCACCTGTGCGGGTATCTTGAAGTTGAGTATAAGATCAGCCTGATAGCCCTCCAGAACATCATCAATAATGTCTTGGGAGAGTGATAGCAGGACGTCTGTACGAGCAGACGCAGGAGGAAGTGCTTGCAGTATTGCGATTGGCACCCGCTGGGATTCCAGAGGCTGAGTCTGAGTCGGTGGGACAGGACGGTGAATGGGATTGCGAACGCGCTTTGCTGGGCGACTCTTGGGTTTGGGCGTTGATGAAAGTGGCGGGAGAGTGGTAGGTCGTGAGCTAAGAGGTGGGAGTGACGAGCTTGATGCCTGACCGTGTGAACCAGACGATTCCTCTGAGAATATGGCACCAAGGGGTTGTCTCTTAGTGCCAGCCTTTGAAGGAATCGCAGAAGATGCTCTGGTATTTTCTTCCTCGGATGAAGCAATCTCGCTCATAACGAGCTGCGTTTCGGCACCGGCGACGTATGTGTTCTCGGCGTTCTCATCATCGCCGAAAGCCTCATCGTCCTCATCTTCTGAGTCAGGAATCTCAAGCATCACCCTCTTCTTTCCGCTCCCTGGAGACACTCGCTTCATCTTGGGCGTGGGACTGCCACTCCTCGACCTTGTTTGACTTCCGCCCAGTTCAGTGCTTTCTCCTCTTCTAGTCTTGGTAGGCGTTTCCATTTCGTCCAATGCGGAAGACGTATCGAGGGGTTCGAGACTGCCCTTTGGTGTTTTCGGAGTTTTGTTCGGGGAATCCACAGGCAATTCTCGTAGAGGTGTACGGCTGGTAGAGCCCCAGCTATCGGTAGCATAAGAGTCTTGGATAATACGGTCATGACGCCGAGGTGTTGTTGATACTCGAGGCTTGCCTTTCAGCTCCTTAAGCGGTGATCGACTTTCCATCGGGGATGATTTTCCCTTGACTGGAGATGGGTCTCCGTGATCAGGTGGGCCGTAGCGGTCCATCATCATGCTTGCAGGTGTAGAAGATATGCTCGGTGGCGCAGATAACTGGCTTGAGGAAGGTATCTCGACTGACTTGACCCGCTTACGGGGTGTCTGCTTTTGTGGTGTTTGCGGAACCATAGACTCCTCCCGTTGGGGAGCTGGCACTTCTGGTTTCTTCTTCAATATCGACTTGGGAAGCTTTGGGTTCTTGACAGGTGAAATGTTTTTCTGCTTTCGCACACGCTGGGGGCTCGGACTTGTCGTGTTACCAAGCCACTGTTGAAAGTCTTCGTCTTCATCTTCGTCTTCAGAATCCTTGATAAAGTGGGCGTGGGCCTGATCGCGACCAAGGAACTGAGTCAAAGTCTGTGTATGATAACTCGAACTGGGTGCATCTCCCGCCGTTCTACGTCGGTTCGATCTCTTTTCCTTCTTAGGTTTGGGTTGCTCAGGTGTGTCATCACCCAGAGTTCGTCGTCGTTTGGCCCGCTCGTTCTTGGTGGTTGTCTTCTTTGTCTTCGCTCGGCGTTTCCTTCCACTCGATACAGGTTCTTCGTCGTCATCCGGATCATTCTGTGCTTCTTCTTTATCGTGTTCCACATTCTCATTCTCATCCATCTCAGAGTTCATTTCATCTTGTTCGCTATCGCTCAGCACGATTGGGTCCTCGTTGCCTTCAAAGCTCGACACAAAGTCAATTTGCGTTAGGGTTTGCTGGCGCATAAACCTCGAGGGTGTCTCGGCCTGCTTCTTGCGATTCTGCTTGCCATAAGTCCGTACAATCTTTTTGCGTGGCGGAAACTGTGCTTGCTGCTGCGCGGGCGTTGAATGGTAGACGCGGCTCGGCGCGGGGACACCGCCCGAGCGGGTCTTTGGAGTCATTGTGGTAGGTTCAAGATCGATCGACAGATCCGCACATAGGGTACAAGGCTCAAGTTCAAGTTAAACAACATCTAAGAATCGACATGTTGTTGGTGGTGGAGGACGACGTTAACCGAGTAGCTCGTCAAGGTCCATGATGAGTGGAGCTGGGCAGCACCCAAGGGCGTTAAGTGGCGTACCTTCCCTGGACATGGATAGTCGCGACGCGTCTTGTCGCGTAAAGTGGTAGGCTATTGGCACCTTCCATTTACCTTCCTCCCTGTGAACGCGTCTCAGTTATTGGCTATTATTAGCTCTACCATGAAGATGAAACAAAATGAAATCCAACGGCATGTCACTATAATAGTGCCACTTACTACAACCAAGTTTCGCAGGAGGTTATATCAGGAGAAATAATGCCTCGGTCAAACGTAAATATATCGAGATATGCTAATAGCCCACCCGCTCAACGCTTGACACGCTCCCTATATACCACGAAAACGCGCCTCATTTACTTCCCGTTGCTGATCAAGTAGGCCAATAGTGACTATAGTACTCGTACAAAACATTCATCTGATCATGTTCCCATTCACTCTAAACACCAGAACTTATCGGAAAGCAGCCTTGACGTCGGCCCGAGGCCACTCGAAAAGGACATCACCACCATATACATTGGTCGTCACTGCACCAACCCGCATCTCAACCTTCTCGTAGAAGCTTTCGCACTCCGCCAGCACCTTGATTACCAATCCTCGGCTCAGCGCCGGGTCATCCGCATCGCCAAAATGCTTCTCAACACGCTTGCGTAGCGCTTCGATACCCTTGCGGACTTCCTTGGAGTCGTAGTTGCTCAGGACCTTGTTGAACACCGTCTTGCTGTTGGAAGGCTGTGCAGCGATTGATGCAGGCGATTTGCCTGTCTGTAACTGCGCTTCCATGTTCTCGAGATGTTCCAGAACCTTGCCGAGTGGTCGTCGCATTACCGCGTTGAGATAAAGGTTCATGTGCTCGTAATATGTCGCATTGGCCTTTTCCTTCCATTCCTCGAGCACATCCAATCCTCGTGTATCCGTCTCTTCCAGGAAGTGGTTCATATTCTCAATCAATAGGATATGGAAGTTGAGCGCTTCCTTGTCCTCTGGGTCTGCAGAACCACTTGTCACACTGACTGCGGGGTTCTCTCGCGCAATAACCATGAGCGAGTCAAACATGGTCTTGAGTATTCGGTCGTACTCGCGATCGATGGTACTTCGAGCTGCTAAAGTGGCGTCAACGCCGACTAGCATGTTTTCCACAGCCGTTGAAAATGTAGGGAAGATGCGGATGAAAGCGATGACACCCTTTCGCTTGCTAATCTTAACCTTGGTCTCCTCAATGGCCCGGAGCTGCTCATCAACGAATTTCTTGAACCGCACTTCGAGACCCCCATGAAGCTTTTGTAAAAGGGTGTTAAGATACTCTTGGTTGGACTGACCAACTTCAGCCATATACTTCTCCAGGGTCGCTAGGACTCCAATGCCTTGTCTAAACAGCTGTCAGCATGTCGATCAATTGTCAAAGAATAAACAGTTCAACTTACAGAGGATCTTGTCCGACAACCCACTCCATGAGACGTAGTAGCTCGGACTCTAGGAATGTAAAGATTGTATCCATCGCACGTAAAATGCGCTTGGCTAGCTCTCGGTCAGGTTCCATCAGTCGAGGTCTTCTTAGGTCCGTTCCTCCGCGATCATATGGGGCCGAGGTGGCGACAGAGTCTGGGAAATCGATCTGCTCAAGTGTTGTCGCATGGAAGAAGTCGATAATGAAGTTTTGCTCCATTTGCATCAGAGGAAGCAGGTCGTCCAAAACTCCTGCAAAAACCTCATACGGCAGGTCCTTGCTGTCGCCCGCCCTCTTGTCTGCCTTCGCTTTATGACCACCGTCCTCTCGAGGCGATCGGAGGGCCCTGGCTAGAGTTCCGCTGCGCTTTACCGTCAACTTCCTGGCGTGTGTAGCCACACCTCCTTCCTGGTGCTTCTCGACTGGTGTTGTGAACAGCAGTTCAGCCTCCTCTCCAGTCAGCTTCCTGGCATTCCTACGCCAAGCTGCAACAACTGCCTGGAACTCGACTCGATAAACTGGCTGGCTCTTGTCCTGATAAATCTGGATAGCCTGGTTCCACTCATCGATATGCATGTCACGAGCGTACAGCATGAGAGGACTGAATTGCCAAAGAGTATCCCGTCCAAGATCGTGATGCGTCGAATCCACCTTTCGGGACAAAGCTCCTTCCATAGCAAGCTTGGTCTCTGTGAAGGCGTGATCGAACTGTCGAGATATGAAAGCAACGAATCTACCAACGAACATGGCGCTCTCTTGGTCGTAAACCAGCTTCTTTTCCTGGACAATTCGCATCTGTTTGAAGTCAGGGTTGAGACCATGAGTCTGATTCGTCTCTGCGGTGACATCCGCTTTCTCCTGATCAGCTCCACTGCGAGCAGGATCAATCTTGATCATGGCCTTGTAAAGTGTGACAAGAGAAGATTCGACGGCCTGTAGGCCACCTATGTCATCCAAGGGTGCTGATCTGAGTACTTCGAGTTCGTTTGATGTGATGGCACACGTCTCAAGTAAAGACTCGAGCTCTTTCTTGAGTAGCTTTTGATTTGCCGTTTGTACTTGAAGACCTTGGCCCTGGGCTTCAATGTAGGCAATGTCATCTGACAGAGTCTAGTCCATGTTAGAGAGGTTTCACATATTTATAGGAGAAACGTACCGAAAGCTCAACCGAGTAAAGGGTGAGTAAATTGTCAAGCTCCTCACACTCGGCCATAGCGACATCAAGTCCTGCTTTAATTGCATCAACACGTTCATCCTCCTCGCGGAAACGAGCCAACCACCCGCCAGCTTGAGCTTTGTTTAGTTCGCGTTCCAGATCAGCTCTCATCTCTTCCACATTGCGCGATCGCATTTGTTCACCGGGGATCCATCCAAAGTAATCCAGCCATTGACTGAAGTCGTCGCTCCTCTCATCTAGGATAGAAGGATTGATACCCAGGGTCTGAAGGTATTTCATGTCGTTGCCTGCATTAATAGAGCGACGGGTGTCTTTCTTCTCAGGCTCATTCGGCTTCTGGATTTCCTGCGGTGGGCCATGAGAGCTTGTAGGTCTGCTTGTTGGGACACTAATTTTAACCTCGGGGAGAAGAGAATTACGATTCGTCGCCTGAGACTTCTCCACAGGCTTGGGTTGGTCTGCAGGCTTAGGTTCATCTGCAGGTTTGGCTTCCTCCTCAACTTGAGGTGCCTCGTCGGGTGTGGGTTGTTCAGGAGGCGTATCTTGGCCCTTGGATGATGGCCTCGGTGGTGCAGGGACGACACTGTGAATACCGTCTGGTCCCTCTTCCAACTTGCTCTTCAACATACGCATACGTTCTCCAGCACCACCAGGCCTAGGCTTGAAGGCAGTTGCAGCATTTGCCGCCGATGCAGCTTTCCATAGTGCACCTGCAATCTCATTTCTCGATTTTTTGGCTTTGATCATAGGGCCTAGGCCAGGTCTCGATTCATCGTCTTGATCTGTGGTTGATGCTCTGGATCCTTGCTCCGAACGATCTACCGGCGTCTCTCTCGGCGATGGTTCTTCTGTTTGCTGAACTGGTTCTTTGGTAGGCAGTTCAGGGGGTGGTTGTTGAACATTCTTAAATCTAGGCACGCTCACTGTCATCGGCGAGACATCTGAAGAACCTGGTGCGGAGCCTGGAGAAAGAGCTAGTGCAGGACTTGGAATATGAGCTGGCCCAGGACTGGGTACACGAGCTGGCGCAGGGCTGGGTACACGAGCTGGAGCAGGACTGGGCACACGAGCTGGAGCAGGACTGGGTACACGAGCTGGAGCAGGACTAGGTGTGTGACTTGGCATCGTAGTAGGTGGAGGAGCTGGCGCAGGATTCGGAGTATGAGCCGGCGCTTGGGTAGGTGCAGGTCCTGGCATGAGAGCTGAAGGCATAGGAAGTGGTTCACGCTTCGGTGGCTCTGGTGTCCGTCCCATAGGCGGTGGAACATCTCGGTCTTGAGTGCTTCCAGTAAATGAACTGTTTGTCGATCTCTGACTGGCATTGTCCATTCTTGGCACGACTCGCTCGCTACTGCGTGGTGGAGGAGCCATTGGCTCCTTGTTTCCAGGACTGATCAATGGTGGAGGGACCAAGTCTCGGTCATGGGGACGTGTCGGATCCATAGGCGGTCGTCTCCTCTCAGGTGGTGGTCTTTCCAGTTGAAGTGGTGAAGGCACAGGTTGAGGAGGGTGCGGGGGGGACAAAACAGCGGGCGGTTGCGATTTAGGTGAAGGCATAGGTTGAGGAGGTGTAAGAACAGACGGTGGTGCTCGGGAATCATGAGACTCCCCAAATCTCCCGTACGCTCCCGGTCCGCCCATGCCATTGCGAGAGCGTGGTGGTAGGCTAGAACCATCATCACTCCTAGTAGCAAAGGAGTTTGCAACCGAATCCTGGCTTTTATTGCCCTGGGCCATCCATCGAGGTGCAGGTGGCCTTTCCCTTGAAGCACTCGAATCAAAGCTTCCGACAGGCGAGGGACCAATGTTTGGAGGTGGTGGGCGACCAGGGGGCGTGTTGAATTGATGGGCATCTTGAGGACCAGCTCCTGGATGTCTTTGAGGTCCTTGGGGTCCTGGCTGTCCTTGATGAGAGGGGTGCATTGGATGAATAGGACGCGGTGGAGCGTTCGCCATCTGATTACCAGGTTGGCCAGATAGGGGAGGAGGAGGCGGCCTAGAACCACCAGTGGTTGGCCGTCTTGTAGCTCCCATGACCTGTTCATATTCCCTTTGCTCGAAACCAAAAAGCTCTGGCGTCTTGCCGCCGGTGTATTTTCCAAAGATCTTTATGAGACTGGCGATAAAGAACTTCTTCTCCTTGTCGGTCTGTGCATGCCAGAAATATGGTTTACCGAGAGTAACCTGGAAGCCGGTGTCGCCAGCCCAGTCGCGATGATTTGGGCTAGCCTCGGGGCCAGTGTAGGATTCGATGCGCGTTAAGTCGTCGAGATTCCATGTCTTTCCGATAGAAAAAGAACCGTTTGCGTTCTCTTTAGACTTGTGTAGGCGAACTCGACCGGACTTGCGCACAGCTACAATGATGATTCGAGGTTTCTGAACTTCAGCATTCCGCGCCTGGGGCGGAGGAGGGGTTGTAGGATAGGAGGAGTATTCGGTGATTCGGATATGGGTGATGTAGGTTTCAAGAACTATCCAGTTTTGTCAGTCAACTGGTCTAATGGCTTGCGAAGAAGATTTGATTGCCAAAAACATGGCGACATCGTGGGTCTGTTGAATGAAGCTCGTGCGGTTGAAGCCCAACTCGATGAAGATAACAACATCAACACTTACGGGAACCATCGACATCCTTCTTATTGAAACAGGTCTCGATTATACGGCGCTTCTCATCCTCAAAGCGCTCTGCCCTGCTAGCAGCTGCGGCTGCGCCGGGGCCGCCCCCGTTTGCGCGGTCCATGAGGTAGTTCGAGGAACGGAATCACGCAGAGGCGTCAAGATGAGCAAGGAGGCATGTTCGATCGAGCAGCGAGAAAGTGATAGGTTTCCCGCGGGATACAGCGGGTTATTGGAACGAGTGAATGCGCAGTCTTTTGCGCGTTACCCGACGTCGGCGTGTCAAGCTAATAGGTACGTAGAATGCTGAAGGTGGTTGGACGCGGATTCGAGGACAAGTCGTCGAGGTCAATGTGGCTGGAGGTTCCCTATTTCGATGTGGAGGTTTCGGGTGGGCACTTGCGTGGGTAGGCTGCGTACCTGCCTTTGATGCTCCACTGCAGCTTGGAGCTGGTAGAATGGATGTTACCTGCTGCACACGATCCCATAAAGCTTGGTTGACCTTTATTTTAGACACGGGCTTAACTTAGAATATCCCTTTTCTTACTTTTCTGTGTATTCTACCCCAAATCATAGTGTACGGGTTATCGATGGCAAGCCACACTGTCCAGTCATGTGCTGTGAGCCAATGAACAAGCCACATGATGAGGTCAGCGGTATCACCGCCACATACGTTTTGTACATCGTTTAGCGGACGACTGTTTACAGTTTCTTGCAACTTGGGCCGGGCAACGGAACATTCTGTGATACTTGTAAATTCGTGATATGAAGTTCCCGTCTTGAATTCATTTACTAATCACATTAGTCTCCTCGTACTAGAGCGTTCGCAGCTCGACTGATTAGAACTTATGTATATATTACTAAGCGAACATCTATCTGAGTATCTCAGTGTAAGTGGCTTTAACAGGAATTACTCAGAAGCCAATTACCTGGCTAGGGAATATTATCACAGAAACTTAGAACAATGCATTTCATAGAAGTCATCACCATTTTGCTCATATCGAATGTTGAATTAAACTATTCGAGCTAATATGATTAATTGCATTTCAATTCGATACTACAAAGCTCAGCTGGGAGTATATTGCGCTTTTTATATGTGTATCAGTCTCTTCTGCTCTGATCGTTGATGTCTATTGTACTGATATCGGGTAGGTGATCGCTTCATGGCGCTAGTACCAAGCCAAAGCGTTTAATGGAAACTTGTTAAAAAAAAAAACCCCCAGTATGCTTGATTGGTGTGTAGCTATTTTCTACTTTTTACATTGTTCTGGAAACCTGATATTCTGGAAAAGGTTACATCTGGGAGATCAATCAGGCATAATCCAATCGTCTTGAATTACTATTGCAGTAACACTATCAAAGTTACAGTCACAACCTTGTTACTTCTTACAATTATCTACCTTATACTTAGTTTCAACTGAGAACTATAATTATCTATCCTAAACTTATAATCGTATAGTAATAAACCCGGCAGGAGAACTGGATATTTGTATTGCTCCTCTCTGAGACTCTAATACGTCAATGACCGCGCAATGCCGAATTAGGCAATTTCTCGCTCGAGCTTCCCTCCAAGTTCTAGAGGAGCGTAAGATCCGCTTTCCCCTCGCGAATCAACCCCCATCATCGCCCCCGGATCGGCTTTGGTTTCACCCCGCAATCGGGGTTGCTTGTCCTCCAACCGAGGTTACATAGACGATACATAATGGCAAACTTATGTCACTTACCCGTTGCCATTGTTATTAGAAGACTTGCGTGAACTTTGAAGCCGTTTCGAATCCCAGTCAAACATCGAATACCGCCTCTTTGTCGTTGCTGTTACTGATCTTGTCTATCCTCTTAATCTCAACTTGGGGACATCAACTACGCCATGGTCCCGTCTGTGAGAGCTATTCCTAACGTATGTGACAACCCGGCCATACTGCTTGATTAGGCGAAAGACTTCAGATCGAGATAACTCACAGCAATTCGTTATAGGCCGCCAAGCGAGCTACCAGCTTACTACGCACTATTCAGTATACGCATCCGCCTTCATGTCCCTGCCACTCAAACCCCGGATATCATCAGGCGCCACCATCTTTCACACCATCGAAACATGCTCACCAGCGCAAATATGCCACACCAACTACGCACCCAGGCCAGAAGGAGTATGCCTTTGAGATGGCTGCCTCGTCGATCAGGTTCGGCCCTGGTGTGACGCAGGAGGTCGGCATGGACTTGAAGAACATGGGCGCAAAGCGTGTCTGTGTGGTGACGGATGAGAATGTCAACAAGCTGGAAGCTATGAGACAGGTTCGTGAGGCTCTCACCCGAGAGGGCATACCGTTTGAGGTGTACTCCAACGTTCGCGTTGAACCAAAGGATAGCTCGTGAGTTTGACTTGTAACCATGGTCATCTGAACGCAGTTTGCTTACAATGTCATAGTATCAAGGACGCTATCGCCTGGGTCCGTCCTTATGCGCCAGATGCCTTCTTAGCAGTCGGTGGTGGTTCAGTCATGGACACGGCCAAGCTTATGAACCTATACTCAGCGTATCCTGACGCTGACTTCCTAGACTTTGTCAACGCACCTCTTGGCAAGGGCCGTCCTGTAGACAAGAAGTTGACACCACTCATCGCTGTTCCAACCACAGCCGGCACAGGCAGTGAGACAACAGGAACTGCCATCTTCGACCTTGTGTCTAAGCGGGCAAAGACCGGAGTCGCCCATCGAAACCTCAAGCCTACGCTTGGTATCTGTGATCCTCTCAACACGAGGACTATGCCAGCTTCTGTCAAGGCTTCTTCTGGTCTTGATGTGCTATGCCACTCTCTCGAGTCCTGGACGGCCATCCCATATAATGAGCGAACACCTAGACCGACGAACCCTATCCTCCGGCCGGCGTATCAAGGCGCAAATCCCATCTCTGATGTCTTTTCGTTCCATGCGCTGAAAGCCACTGTCAAGTATCTCCCACGATCAGTGAGAGATCCTGATGATATTGAAGCTCAGTCTGAGATGCTTTTGGCCTCTACTCTTGCTGGTGTTGGTTTCGGTAATGCCGGAGTCCATCTCTGCCACGGTTAGTGTATATATGATAATTTTTGCCCCCAGTGGAAGCTAATTCAAACTTAGGCATGTCCTATCCCATTTCTGGCCAGAACCCGGGCCACAAGCACCACGGCTACGAGGTATCTTACCCCATCATTCCCCACGGTGTCTCTGTTGCCGTCTCTGCCCCAGCCGTCTTCCGCTTTACAGCGGCCTCGAACCCAGATAGGCATCTCGCAGCTGCAGAGGCTTTCGGTGTAGACATTAGCAACGTGAAGCGAGAGAGCGCAGGTGAAGTTCTTGCAGAGGCTATCACCAAGTTCCTTATAGAGTTGGGTGACCAGCCCAAGGGTCTCAAGGAGTTAGGTTTCGGCACGGAGCATATTGAGGCCCTTGTCGAGGGAACTATTCCTCAGGCACGTGTCTTGATGTTAGCGCCTGGTTTGTCTACGCAGCTCGAGGCGGAGAAGGACCAGCTACGGAGACTGTTTGAGGATGCCATGACGCATTGAGACTCCTGAAGATAGGAGTCCGGTCAATGCGCGTATGCAGTTGCGCGTTGCCGATCGGTGTATCGGGTTGTGGATGCTGTATCATGCATTATATATCTGGATACTCACGCAGTCACGCTACAAATTTAGCAACGCACGCACCGTGATGAGCCCAGACCTTGTGGTTCTTCATGGAAGCTTCGGCACGAGTCGAGATTGGGAGCCGTTTCTAAATCTGGCCCATATGCTATTACTCGTGTTGTGCCCAGGCATTCATAGCTGAACATAATTTTCCCTAGAAACTTCTTCAACCCCATACCCGAAACTGTGTGCTACTACTAAAACTTATGCCATGCCGTGCTATGCTTGATTTGTGCAACCCTCAGTGTTTCGAATGCAGGCGATCTGACCGTTTTGATCCAGAGACAGAACCGTATTTCTCTTTTGTACACCGTCACAGAATCATCTGGCCGGCCCCCTGCAAATGCCATACTCGGTAACAGGCGTCATTGGATCAATCTGACAAGTCCCTGCAGGTACGAAATCCACTAGAATTACCGCATCAGGTGAACAGCACACATAACTCGCATTAGGTTGGTTAAAAGCCGAGACACCTTTCCAACCCTGGCAAGCCCCTACAATTTATCAAAACATACGCGGACTTGGACTGACTAAGAAGCCGATGAGGCGAACGACGAACAACAGACTTTGACAGACGATGCGTCACTATTGACTGCTAGTTTTGTCAAGAAACATTCTGGACCAGATGTTTTCTATTGCCCAGAACCCCCTTTACTCCCTTGACATGCCTTTTATATCTAAAATAGAACATTCTCAGAGTCATGAGCCTGTTTAGTCTTTTCCTAGGGGTGGGCCGATAACCCCGGACTTCCGTCGGGGACGCTTCCGATGGCCACGACGCCGTGATAGCTGGCCTTGAACTTACCTAACAAAAACTTGACCTGCGATTTCGCAATGAGCTCCCAAGTATCCAAGACTTCTGGGTTCAAATCTCCCTCTTTGTGCCTCCACATTTACGTCACGGGGCCTCTCGATATTGTACGAGCCAAGGTGATCGCTGCTCTTGCCGGACATGGCCAGGGCCCGAGATAGTTTGTGTACGCCGGTACCCAAGGTAGTACCATATACGTACATACTGGAGCAATAGCTAGACTGATTGATGGGTCCTTATAATAACAACCGAGCCCGTCCTCTTCATGGAAGCCTTCCCCACGAACTCTCAAGGCTCTCCAGTCTACTGCGGGTAACCTTGTTCACGTTTGATTCTAAGTCTCATCTTTTTACTTGATACGTTCGTTACCGATAAACGCAATTGACTTATACATTTATCGTTGTTGTTCAAGATTCAATGGAGGGCTCTTCAAGAGATATTCAAGACGAACCGGATCTCGAAACCGGACCTGAACTACCCAAGTCTACTGCTGGCAACGAAACACCACCAAGCCCAAAGACAGAGGCCGCCATCAAGAAGGAAAAGGCACGTGTAAGGTTTAACAGCAATGCCGCTGCCAATCCTCCACCAATCTCGGCTATTCCTCCTCCTGCGCAAGCTCCCATTTCCAAGCCGAGGCCTTCACTCTTGCGCGGCAGCTCTGCGGAAGCAGTGAAGACTCTCAAAGAAGCCGACCATGATTCGGATCCTGAGTCAAAAGAGGCAATGGTCGCTGCCCAAGAGCGTGCCCGGATAATGGCTGCCAACCTCCACAGAGATTCATCCGCCATAGACCGAGACTCACTCGAATCCAGCACCGGAACAGCCTTTGATAGCCCATACGGCTCCAGTATCCCTCTCCAAACTCTCAACGAAGCTGGTAGCAGCCGAGAAGGCTTTCGCAAGCTCCCATCCGAGGACAAAGAGAGCCATAGTCTGAAAGAGGAGGCATTCAAGCTTGTCCGAGCACACACTCAGCGCTTCGGACCTAGCAGCGGCAGCAGTGGTCAGGAATCCCCAGCCAACAAGAATACACAACGCGAAGACCGCACTACTTTGACCGAGCTAAATGATGGCAACTATGATGGAGTTTTGTACGATGTTCCTCCGCCGGAACAGTATCGTGGAAGCGTACTATCACAGCTGCTGAAGCTCTATAAGCCCCCAGAGCCATCTTTCAAGGGCACACACCACCGAGCCGCTTCCACATCTTCATCTGTAGGCGACTTCAGTACTCCCACTGTACAGGGAACACCATCTGGAGCGTCGACGCCAAAGCGGAAGTGGTATGACCAGAACAAATCTCAGGATACTCTCGCCAATCTCATCGAGGCTTCATCACGACTCGCCAACCCCAATGAAGGAGAGGAATCTAAGAAGAAGAATGGAAAGAAGCCTACACGACCAGGACACAAGCGAGCAACAAGCTCGAATCGACTGAGTGGACTATGGCAGCAACAGGAAAACCGCATCACGGTCCATATCGCCGAGACTTTGGCCCGCCAGGACTACATCATTAGACTTTGCCGTGCTCTGATGTTGTTTGGAGCTCCCACACATCGGTTGGAGGAGTATCTTAGCATGACAGCCAGAATCCTCGAGATTGATGGCCAGTTCCTCTATCTTCCAGGATGCATGATCATCTCGTTTGACGACAGTTCAACTCACACGACTGAAGTCAGAATCGTCCGCACCGCACAAGGTATCGATCTGGGCAAGCTCAAAGATGTTCATCTGATTTACAAGGAGGTCATGCACGACGTTGTTGGAGTTGAAGAAGCCACCGAGAAGCTCGACACCTTGATGAAGCGCAAGGACAAGTTCCATGTGTGGCTTAGAGTTCTCATGTTTGGACTCATGAGTGCCTTTGCCTCTCCTTTCTCCTTCGGAGCTCGTCTGATCGATCTCCCGCTCATTTTCGCCTTCGGTTGTCTTATTGGAGTGCTGCAGCTCATTGTAGCACCCAACTCTGCACTGTACAGTAACGTTTTCGAAGTATCATCCACCATCATCGTCAGCTTCCTCGCCAGGACGTTCGGCAGTATCGAGAAAGGCGGCGATGAGATCTTCTGCTTCGGTGCTTTGGCCCAGGGCGGCATTGTCATGCTGCTGCCTGGTTACATGGTTTGTAAGTCAATCCTCTCTCCATCAGAAGAACGACGACAACTAACATTACGTCCTAATAGTGTGCTCCGCCCTCGAACTCCAATCTCGCGCTATTGTCCCCGGCTCGATTCGTATAGTATACGCCATTATCTACTGCCTTCTGCTCGGATTTGGTACCATGGTCGGCGCGACCCTCTACGGGTTGTTCGACTCGAACCCTACCAATACGACAACATGCACCAACCCACTCAACCCATACTACGGCTTCATTTTTGTGCCACCCTTTGTTATCTGCATGTGCATCATCAACCAGGCCAAATGGCGTCAGATGCCCGTCATGATCCTTGTCTCTTTTGCCGGATACATGGTCAATTTCTGGAGCGGACAGAAGTTCACAAACAGCCCTCAGATCTCTAGCACTCTCGGTGCTTTTGCTGTCGGGTTACTTGCCAACCTATACTCTCGACTTCGACACGGTGTTGCAGCGGCCATCCTCATTCCTGCAGTATTCTGCCAAGTTCCTGGAAGTCTTGCGTCTACTGGAGGATTGCTCAGCGGTCTCCAACAAGCGAACGCAATCACCAATGCAACTGGCGAAGTCCAGGGAACGTCTTCTGTCAAACTTGACGCGGGCAGTAACCCAGAAAACCTGGTGTTTAGCGTTGGTGCATCTATGATCCAGATCGCCATCGGAATTGCCGTTGGTCTCTTTATGAGCTCGTTGCTCATTTATCCTCTGGGCAAGCGACGCAGTGCCTTGTTCAGTTTCTAATCTTATTTTGTTTACTTCATATTCAGCGAAGCATCAGCATCAGCATTTCGACTCTTCAGCATTGTGTTAAAAGTTATGTGCATTTATACATTGGATTTAGTCATTTCAGATCATATACAGCGATAAAACAGGAAACGGATACGGAAAGACGGTTTGGGTAGACGCGATAGTTCTGCATTAGGCTTTGGTTATGGATTGGGTTTTGCATCAAGATTGGGTTCGAACTGTTACACTATGAATGAATGAATGACTTCTTTTCTTTCGAGGAACTACTGAACCCTTAGACCGCTGTTCGTGTGATAGAGTGTCCAGAATAGAATGCCAAGTATTTTACTCTCAACATCTCACGATACTCACTCAGATCATGATAATCATAATACCCACGCACGTGCGCCTATCACTGGCCTCTCAACATGCCATATTCTATCGAGCATCGACATCATAACTGCAAACAAGCCTTGGTTTCATAAGCTGGGGGTGGATACTCTATGCGCATCTGATGGCCAGCTTGAAGCCGAAATCCCCGGAATAACTGGCTCTGGATGACTTGTACCCGCACGTGCATCATGACAAGATGGTCTTCATTCCAGGTCATCCGAAGGTCCATAATTAAACTACGTGTTAACAGACCCCTGATCCAGGTAGTGACATGTACAGTGGGTTTTCCTTGGCCCATAACAAATGATGCACGAGTAGATTCCAATTGCGCGTGTAGACCCCCATGCCATCGGATGCCGATGCCGGTACGGAGTAATCGATCTATATTAGGGCCACCGTTTGAAACGGGGATTGCGTTCCCCATTGTCCGTCAATACTTGCATAAACACCGTTATCAGATGCGTGCATAATAAAGTTCGTGTTACGCAATACATAGCATAGCCGCAATTGGAGAGCTCACAGCCACATCCTGCGACTGATGTCACTGGCTTCAACGTCCTGAAGGCTTGGCTTTAATATCAAGCTGATGTTTGTCCACCTGTCCAATAATTTCCGTCAAACACCATACGCTGTTCCTCGATTATTCGTGATTTTGTGCTGTAAACTTACTGGCGGTGCTCTCTTCCTAGTCTTTGGGTGATTCAACGCCACTCAGCCCATCCTAAACAGCACCTTCACCATAGTCGACCTAGATCTAGACATATTCCAGTTACATCCGAAACCATGGGCCTCCTAGCGAAACTGGGACATTCTCAACCCTCTTCTATACCGGATGAACCTCCGCCCTCTTATGACGAGAGTCAAAGCAAATACCAAAATCCTCATCCTCCTCCAGCAGCTGAAGCATCGTCATCATCGACACAACCTCCTCCGCCTGCTGCAGCAGCTGCAGGCCCTAGTCAACCACCCTCTATCCCACGCCAGTTCCCACCGGCATTCAACCTCTACCATCAAGGCTGGCCTAATAACTGTTATACACTTGGTGAACACCAAACTCACCCCCTCTATCTCTATTCCGTGCATACTGGCTTGAGCGATGTACCTCCAGTTCTCTTACACTCTGGTCCAGACGAGACATACCCACCGCTGGCTTCAGCAAGGTTCCTATTCATGAACCCCGCTTTCGACGTTGAACTACCTCCCGTACCGGGCTCGCAAGCTCCTCTAGCGCGTGAGTCAGTTGAGCCAGTGAGTTCCCATGGTGGTCTCGGCACAGGCTACGCCTTCTCTATTGAAATCGGACCAGGCGGAAATGGGCCTCGAGAGGCCTTCGAGTGGAGGCGCTCAAGAGGTGATGCAATAGCAGCTTTGGGGGGACATTACTATGGATGGAAGCTGGTTCGTCTGGGGGGAGGAAACTCGACGGTTGTGCCGGGTGGATTTAGGGACAGCCAGGGGCACGAAGTCGTTGCAGCTTGGGCGATGGGTAGTGGAAGAAGCTTGACAAAGGCTGCACATTTTCGGTTTATGGGGTCGGGTTTAACAGGAGTTCTTGGGGAAAGGTGGGCTATTATGGTAGTCGTCTCGGGGTTGGCGTTATTCCATAGGGAGAGAAGAAGATAAAGCCGATATCTGCTGCAAGGCATGCAAGCTATCACCAGCTTCAGGCTTCATGTACGATTACTGTAGTATAAACACTAATGCAGGTGCTACTGCTATTAATAGTAAGATAATTTAGGAAGACATTTGCTTGTAGTTTGAACGAGTTCACATCGATACTTCAAAGGGTGCTTCAACCGGCATAAGCTTCAAGACCCTATCATCCAGGTGCTTATAAGATGTCACTCAGAGCTGCAGCGCCCTGATCGAGATTTGTTAAACCATGAATACTGACGGTCATAATTGTCTATTGACGGGTATCTTTATTTGAATTTATCGGCGTTACTGGGTATCATCTTTCGCAGAATTGCAAGCTGCTTGACTAATGCAAGCTTCCTTTGATCAGAAAGATCACGTCGATCGATTCGTCTTGTGCCATTCGAGAAGACTACTGTATTGTCCGGTAATACTGAGCCTGGAGAAATGTTTGACATCTGTGTGATTGTGCAGTTCTTTAATAGTGTCAGCTCCTGTTCATGAAGCTTAGACAGGTTGATAACTACCTTTCCAATTCGAGAACCGCTTCCAATAATTGATCCGGCGTGTACCACAGTACCCTCACCAATCTCAGTCCCACCAGCTTCAACAATGGAACCAGCCTCGATTGTGACATAGTCTCCCAGTGCTATACCGCCAGGCTTCGCATTATCGAGGTCGGCAGGACTAGCTCCCATATGGGTTCGTTCGTGAACAAGGCATCGTCGTCCAATAAGAATAGGTCCAATGTTTGACTCGAATCTTGACCGAGGGTGCACTACTGTCTCGGTCTGCATAGTGATCGAGTGCGTGCCTTGGAGGATCGCATTGTCGGAGATGGTGAGGGACGAGGAGAAGTGGACGGGTGGTCTGGGACCGCTGCGGTCGATAGCAGGGAGAACCGAATGCCTTTTGCTAGACATAGTGAAGGCGACTCAAGTTATCATCACACGAGGTTATATGTCTTGGATTTCCTCATCGCTTATTGAGACGGCGTCAAGTGCCGAGGTGAAGCTCGCATGCAAAGCTCGCGATAGCTCAGTTGGTGTTGCGATGTCGCAGATCAATATCGTCGAATAGAAAGCTTCCCTTGAAAGCTTACGTTATACAAAAGGCCGCCAGGATCTATGACTCTTGGAGTCGATTGGAGGCAAATCGGGGGCAAAAGACAACAATACGCTTAACATTTCTGATAGAAAAGACTTGTGCCAGCGTGTGTCAGATGGTGTGGAGCAAAGTCCTGGCTAACTTGAGTGGCTGAATAATCGCGTAATGGATTGGCCAATCACTAGTCCGCTATTTCTGAACCACCCGGTCACGAAATGGATCTCTCGCCCGGGAAACTTGAAGTGCCGCAACCTGACGTTCAACCACCTCCAATCCGCCACCCGACAACGATCGAGCACAATGCTGTCCACGAGAACGGCGCCCAAGAAGGCCGTCGGCCTCTCACGGACCGCCGTGAGGGGTCTGGCTACTGTCCAGGACGGCGCCCCGAAGCGAACATACGGAGGTCTTCGAGACCAAGATCGCATTTTCCAGAACCTTTACAACCGATATCCCGTCGACCTCAAGAGTGCGAAGAAGATGGGTGATTGGCACAAGACCAAGGAGATTATTCTTAAGGGTCACGATTGGATTATTAGCGAGGTCAAGGCCTCTGGTCTTCGAGGACGAGGTGGTGCTGGTTTCCCCTCGGGTCTCAAATGGGTAGGTTTCTCCAAGTTTGGTTTGACGGGCCAGCCAGGCCGAGCCAGCATCAATTGTCTAACCCAATGCTCGGTAGTCTTTCATGAACTTCAAGGACTGGGACAAGGACACCAAGCCCCGTTACCTTGTCGTCAACGCCGATGAGGGTGAGCCCGGAACCTGCAAAGACCGCGAGATTATGCGAAAGGACCCACACAAGCTGATCGAGGGATGCCTCATCTCCGGCCGAGCCATGAACGCGACCGCTGCCTATATCTATATCCGTGGTGAATTCGTTGAGGAGGCTGCTGTCCTCCAGCGAGCCATCAACGAGGCCTACGCCGACGGCCTCATCGGCAAGAACGCTTGTAACTCCGGATACGACTTTGATGTTTACCTGCACCGAGGTGCCGGTGCCTACGTCTGTGGTGAGGAGACTTCTCTTATCGAGTCTCTTGAGGGAAAGCCCGGAAAGCCTCGTCTTAAGCCTCCGTTCCCTGCTGCTGTCGGTCTTTTCGGATGCCCTTCAACTGTTACAAACGTCGAGACCGTTGCTGTCGCCCCTACCATTTGCCGACGAGGAGGAAGCTGGTTCGCCGGTTTTGGCCGTGAGCGAAACCAGGGCACCAAGCTCTTCTGTATCTCTGGTCACGTCAACAACCCTTGCACTGTTGAGGAGGAGATGTCCATTCCTCTGCGTGAGCTGATTGACAAGCACTGCGGTGGTGTTCGAGGTGGATGGGACAACCTGCTGGCCGTCATTCCCGGTGGTTCTTCTACTCCCGTTCTCCCCAAGCACGTCTGTGATGACCAGTTGATGGACTTTGATGCCCTCAAGGACAGCCAGTCTGGTCTCGGTACGGCCGCTGTTATCGTCATGGACAAGAGCACCGATATTGTCCGATCCATTAGCCGTCTTAGCCACTTCTACCGCCACGAGAGTTGCGGTCAATGCACACCTTGCCGAGAGGGTAGCAAGTGGACAGAGCAGATGATGAAGCGATTCGAGAACGGTCAGGCCCGTGAGCGTGAGATTGACATGCTCCAGGAGCTCACCAAGCAGGTTGAGGGTCACACTATATGCGGTATGTTCCCTATCAAACGTTCTTTGTGTAATGATATACTGACGTTCTCCAGCTCTGGGAGAGGCTTTCGCCTGGCCCATCCAGGGTCTTATCCGACATTTCCGACCTGAGCTTGAGGCTCGTATCCAGAAGTTCTCTCAGGAGGCTGGCGGTGAGGCTTTGGCAGGTGGATGGAACCACGCTGCGAAGGCTCAAGGAAAGCTGGTGTCTCCTGGTCAATAATTGGTGTTTCAAGTAGAAAAGGATCATTAAGAGAGGAGGGAAGATGAAGATCGGGCAGATGTATACCGCATCGTACTTGTGCATAACTACAACTTTTAGGTAGATGCCCTGTGTTATATTTACTTATTGTTCAATGGGAGTAAGAGTTGGTTAAGCAAACTATGTCTATTCAAGCCATCTGCGTGATCATATTCATTTATACTCTGATATACAGGATAAATAATTGGTAAGACAACATATGATGCCATTCTCGCAGTGCTCATGCAAGCAAACAAACGTGGTTATCGACGTGGGGATCCACTAACAACTAATTCACTTCTGGGCCCATAGACACCAACACCGCCAATTCCACCACAACTGAATGTCCTAACCATCTAGGGCCAATACTCTGTATTTTTTCTGTTTCTTTGCACTAGATCGTATAAATTTATGCTGTAGCTATTTCTCATCTTTTTAGAACTTGTTCCTTTCACCGCTGTCTTGTGTCAGCTTAGCAAAGATGGTCGGCACATTTGAGCACTTTGTTGCCTTTGGCACCGATCTCGGTATGTCTCAGAAATAGCCTCAAGACAAACCAACTAACACTCTATTAGTCGGCATCGAGCGTATCTTGCGTCTTTTTCAAGCCACATGCTCTCTCCTAGTCTGGTACCCGGCTCTTTTCGCCCTCGTCCAGCCCAAGGTCTCATCGACGACGGCCCTCCGCTCTCTGGGCGGCCAGATCAACGTCTCGCGGCGTTTCATCCGTTTCTTCCGCTTCCTGGACACCTTCCGTGCAGGATGGACCGTCTACGTCTCTGAAGGCGACAAGGGCCTTGATGCATGGCTCGAGGTTGTCAGCAAGACGTGCTTTGGCATGTTTGGCATGATGGAGACCATGACGCTGCTGGATCTATGCGGCATTGACAGCCTTCGTATCTTCAGCCCTGAGAAGTTCCAGGAAATTGATTATCAGTCTCAGTTGTTCTGGTTCGCTGGACTTTATACTTCTGTTCTCGTCTCGGTTATCAGGCTGTATCGTCTGTTGTCTTCCACGCCCGCCTCGATATCTCGCGAAAATGTGAGCACCAACTCTACTGAGAATACAGGCGAACTCGCTTCTGCTGAAAAGGAGATCTCCAACCTTTCCGAGAAGACCTCCAAGGAGGATCTTGACAAGGAGCGGGAGCGTCTCAAGGGTATCGTCACCAAGCGCAAGGCTGAGCGACGTGCTTGGATGCAAAAGGTCGGCAACGAGGGCTTTGTTCTCTTCCGTAGCCTTGTATCTGATACTCTCGACATGATTCTCCCTAGTTCTACAATTGGTTGGGTTAAAGTCGAGCCTGGTCTGGTCAGTCTGGTTATGTTCTTTACTACCCTCACTACGGGCTCGGCTGTGTGGGAAAAGGTTGGACGGGAACTGCAGAGGCAGAAGCAGTAGAGGACAAAACAAAAGGAGGCGGCACAGTGTTGTTCAGTTCATGTTTCATGTTATTTCATATTGAAGTGCAGTTTTGGGCCCGCCATATGGAGGTTAAGTTACGGCTTAGTTACATATTTCCAATCATCACAAGTTCCTTAGCCTTGTGCTTTTCACCGGTATAGAGAAATCCTTAAAAGAGTCATCCTATCAGTCATGTCCAACATCCTTCCGGTTCTCACAGTTTCCCACTGTAGATATTGTCCCTAGCGAAACAGAAGGATAGATAGCAGCAGGCCTAGACCTCTTCGCTACCTATTATATTCGGGTCTTAGACCTCGGAAGACATCGACTCGCGAGGCTCAGTAACATCGTCTCGGAAGAGGTCAGTGACGGTCTCGTAGACAGCCTCCTCCTCCTCAGCCTTGTAAACGACAATCTTCATCTTGCGGAACAGACTGAACAAGTTGAGGAAAGCAATCACGGACTGGAGCACCCTGTAACAAATTATTAGTATTGGCCAACAGCATATCTCGACCATAAGTACTCACACTAGTGTGATGCTCAACGCCCCGACAATCCTAGCGGTATGGTCAGAGGCCCACCAATAGTTTTGCCTCCAGGTGTTCATCGTGAAAGCCAGGACACTAGGACCGATCAACAGGAGACCGAAGCAAAAGTCGACAACGCTGATGATGTAAGATAGCGCTCTGCCGGATGGGCGAGAACCTGTTGCGATTGTGCCAAATGTACAGAAAAAGCTTCCGATCTTGAGATCAAACTTGTCGCTCTTCTTTCCGGGAAGGATGCTCTTGAAGATGCGGTATCCATGCCAAAGAGTCATAAAAATGGCACCAATGGCAAATATGGCGGCTGCACCTGGGGATTCTCTAGGCTGGCAGATAAAGACGACATCGGTAATGGCGAGGGGGATCACCACCAAGCGAAACAGGAGGAGGGGAGAGAAGGTGAGTCTGAAAACGGGCGGCTTGCCATCCTCTCCACCCGATCTCTCAGAGGGTGCCAATAGAGCAGCAGAAGCATCGTCTCTCGGGAGAGGCTGGTATGACTGGGATGACTGGTTCTTGGCCGCCATGATTGAAGATGCTGATGAGTGATTTTCTGGTTCTTCTTCGATAGTTGATCTGAATGTCGAGGTTTTTGTGTATGCCTCAACACGCCAGGCGCCCGTTACTTATAAGTCGACTTATACGAACAACAACATGACAATGCTGGGTGATCCCTGCAGTAGCTAAGGGGCATGTTGAACTAGACAGAAAGTAACCAGACGATTATTCCTGTATAGGAAATGGCCGGATCCTTTGCAAGAAACCTAGTAAACGATGAGAGCAAAAGGGCGTCTTGTTTCGTGCATGCCTGGCACAGCCTCAACCCGCATCGATCCTGGCGCAAGTTTCCATGGTGATGGCTGCACTGTCTATTCGCCAGGGCTGATGCAGAAACATGCAGAGTTCAGGTCAACCGACCTGTGCCCCCCCCTTGTCAGTCGACCCCCGACCTGTGCTGTGGGGCTTATACCTGATATGATTAGCTAGTAGCTTTGGATTTCTAAGCCTATTTGGGCCTAGTAGCCTCGCTTATCTTATCTAAGTCTTATCTATAACTAATCGATAAGATAAGACAAGGCTTACTTTTAACTTTTAACTTTTAAAATATATAATAA
>JABEXW010000320.1:0-27267 GCA_013266185.1 Fusarium sarcochroum
TGGCACTGGCACTGGCACTGGCCGTTTGAACACCGGCCGATCCGTCGTTCCATCGGCAGAACCTTCCATGCCCAGTCATACCTAGCTGCTATATAACTTCTTCCTCCTCTCTTCCTCTTCCTCTTCCTCCTTCACCTTTTCCTCTCACCATCCTAAAGGAAAACCTCCCACTAATACAACAACCCATCCAGAAAACATCACCACTAGTCAACATGGCTGTTAAGAAGGTCTTCGCCCGCTCCGTCTACGACTCTCGTGGAAACCCCACCGTCGAGGTTGACGTCGTCACCGAGACTGGCCTCCACCGTGCTATCGTTCCCTCCGGTGCCTCTACCGGTTCGTCTCGACCCTCCACGGCTACTCTAATATGCATTCGCTAAGTTCATGATAATATAGGCCAGCACGAGGCTTGCGAGCTCCGAGATGGCGACAAGTCCAAGTGGGGTGGCAAGGGTGTCACCAAGGCCGTCGAGAACGTCAACACCGTCATTTCTCCCGCTCTGATTGAGAAGAACCTCGATGTCAAGGACCAGTCCGCTGTCGATGCTTTCCTCAACGAGCTCGATGGTACCCCCAACAAGACCAAGCTCGGTGCCAACGCCATCCTTGGTGTCTCTCTGGCCATTGCCAAGGCCGGTGCTGCTGAGAAGGTGAGCTTCGATCATATACCGTTTTTGCTGTACGACATCCTGCTAACCTCCTTTCACAGGGCGTTCCTCTGTACGCTCACGTCTCCGACCTTGCCGGAACCAAGAAGCCCTACGTCCTCCCCGTTCCCTTCATGAACGTCCTCAACGGTGGCTCCCACGCTGGTGGTCGCCTTGCCTTCCAGGAGTTCATGATCGTCCCTACGTACGTACCACGATGCTCCCTTCTCAAGCTTAAATGTTGCTAACGCCATCGTAGTGAGGCTCCCACTTTCACCGAGGCCATGCGCCAGGGTGCTGAGGTCTACCAGGCCCTCAAGGGTTTGGCCAAGAAGCGATACGGCCAGTCCGCCGGCAACGTCGGTGACGAGGGTGGTGTCGCTCCCGATATCCAGACTGCCGAGGAGGCTCTTGAGCTCATCACCGATTCCATCGAGCAGGTTGGCTACACTGGCAAGATCAAGATCGCCATGGACGTTGCCTCCAGCGAGTTCTACAAGGTCGAGGAGAAGAAGTACGATCTTGACTTCAAGAACCCCGAGTCCGACCCCACCAAGTGGATCACCTACGAGGAGCTCGCCAACCTCTACTCTGAGCTCTGCAAGAAGTACCCCATCGTCTCGATTGAGGACCCCTTCGCTGAGGACGACTGGGAGGCCTGGAGCTACTTCTCCAAGACTCAGGACATCCAGGTTGTCGGTGATGACCTGACTGTCACCAACCCTCTCCGCATCAAGAAGGCCATCGAGCTCAAGTCTTGCAACGCTCTCCTCCTCAAGGTCAACCAGATTGGTACTCTGACCGAGTCCATCCAGGCTGCCAAGGACTCCTACGCCGATGGCTGGGGTGTCATGGTCTCTCACCGATCCGGTGAGACTGAGGATGTCACCATTGCCGACATCGCTGTCGGTCTCCGTGCTGGTGAGATCAAGACCGGTGCCCCTGCCCGATCTGAGCGTCTTGCCAAGCTCAACCAGATCCTCCGCATTGAGGAGGAGCTTGGTGACCAGGCGATCTACCCTGGTGCCAACTTCCGCAAGTCCGTCAACCTGTAAATGGGATAAATGGATGTGTGGAACAACAAAAGCCTTGTGATGATAATGATGCCTTTGGGTCCTCAGCCAGGAGCGCGTGTGACCGTATACCAGGACGGCAAATTGAAGTAATAGAGGCAAAAAATAGTAAAAGCAAGCTCATCAATTAATGAAACCTTGATTGAAGTTCAATATCGTGTCCTCTTATGTCTATTGATGATTTTAGTGAGGTGATTACTTCAGATTCTAGGTGCTTTACCCTTTCTGTGTGTGATTTTACTACTGCTTCGTCTTGAACGTTCAGTCATTGAACGTTAGGTCAACCGACATCGATAATTAGTACAACCATCCTTTTGGCAATCACAAAACGTTAAATTGTTTCGTCCTATGCTGTTAGTCAATTTTAGCTGTTCTCCGTTGATGCTGTGGCTCGTGCGTACTTGTTTGGCCACGTGTGGCTGTTTCCACAGCAACACGATAGTGCATTAACGATAATATCAACAGTAATGCGACCATCTATTTCATTCGCCCCTCATCAACAAACTCGCCGATTTTGAGAGTGTTTCACGCAAATTGAACACCTCTTTGAGGAGATACTAACCCATCATGTCAGCCTCAGGAGACCTTATCGACTTCGACTTGATCGAAGGACAAAAAGAAAACATCCAGTCCTTGCCTGGCGGCCGTTCAGCAAAGAAGCTCGCCGAGCTCTACTCGCCTTCACCACTTCAGAAGCTATCAACACCAACTCCGTCAGACACACGAAATATTCACGACTGCATTCGTGCCGAGTTCGAGGAAGAGGTCGAGAATCTCGCCGAGTCAGACGATCCCCTTGATGTCTTTGAGCGCTATGTGCGATGGACATTAGACGCATACCCCTCAGCACAGGCAACACCACAATCACAACTTCACACCCTTCTAGAGCGCGCAACAAAGGCATTTATCGGATCCACACAATATAAGAATGACCCTCGGTACCTTAAACTCTGGGTTTACTACATCCACTTCTTCTCCGATGCCCCGCGCGAGACATACATGTTCCTGTCACGACACGGAATAGGAGAATCGCTTGCCCTGTTCTACGAAGAGTATGCTGCCTGGCTTGAGGGCGCAGGTCGATGGGCGCAAGCCGAGGAGGTGTACAAGCTGGGCATTGAGCGCGACGCTCGACCAGTGCAGCGACTCATTCGCAAGTTCAAGGAGTTCGAGGAGCGTGTTGCTCAACAACCAGAGGTTATGAATGAGCCCTCATCTCCAGCTCTGCCCACTATGCGACCAGCGCTGGCAGCCAAGGTTGACCCTTTTGCAGCTGCACGAACAGCAGATCCCCAAGCGCAACGACCAACAAGTGGTGGAGCAGGCAAGCCTGCCAAGTCTAAACTGGCAATCTTCTCGGATACGGACTCGAAGCCGTCTGCCATGCCATCAATGGGTGCTGGATCAAAGGGCTGGGATACCATCGGTTCGCTATCAGACCGAAAGAAGGAGAACGCGATGGAGGCTAAGCCCTGGGTGGGCGAGACACTTGAGGCTGGTGGAAAGAAGAGCGCTGCTCCAAAGATGTCGGTGTTTAGGGATGCGGTAAGTTGATCTCCTTTCCTCTAACTCGCCTATATGTTGATGGTCATAGGACTAATGTATGGTCGTATATGGTTTTGGTTCAATAGTCCCTTTCACAAATACAGAATATCGTTGTTGTTCCATCGAAGCATCAAATATCTCGCCACCCACAAACTGGGAAGAAGGAACGTGTTTTCGTTGACCTGGCTGCTATCTACCCGACTCCTGAAGAGATTGGTACTGAGCTTTGCTTCGAGGAGATCATGGCCGCTAACCGAGGCTGGCTTGACCGCTGCTGGGAGGAGGAGGAGTTCGATGAGAACCTCGTTCCTGAACCTGTCGTGCCTCTTGAGATTGAGGAAATTAGCAAAGGTGTAGGAGAGAAGCTAATGATTCATCAAGATCCTGTC
The DNA here is from genome assembly GCA_013266185.1 of Fusarium sarcochroum. Taxonomy (NCBI): domain Eukaryota; kingdom Fungi; phylum Ascomycota; class Sordariomycetes; order Hypocreales; family Nectriaceae; genus Fusarium; species Fusarium sarcochroum. The sequence goes on from JABEXW010000320.1 coordinate 3,655, forward strand.
GACAAACTGTCTATCCACAAGGACCCTGTTGATAAGTTGATGATCCACCAGGACCCCGTCGGCAAATTAGCCATTCACAAGGACCCTGTCGAGAAGCTGGTTATTCATCAGGACTCATCCACCAAGTTAGCAATTCACAAGGATACTGTGCAATATGACGAGAACGGCAGGGTTATCGAGCAGCCCAAAGCCCCACGAGGTGGTAAGAAGAAGAAGATGATGGAAGTCAACGAGACTCAGATCAGTAAGTCAACCTATCGACAAGTTGCTGTGTAACCCTCTAACCATATAATAGTCAAGGCAAAGCTTGATTCACCCTCAAGGCCCAAGCTTAAGAAGAAGAACACATCCGAGCCTACCATGACTCTTCATACCAAGGCTGCCACTGACGATATCTACGAAATCTTCAACGCGCCTCTCAAGCCTGCTGGCCAGGAGGAGGAAGAGAGCGCTGACGAGGATGATTATGAAAGTGATGACAACTATGCGACTGATGTTGAGAGCACCGGAACCACGAGGCAGATAGAGCCTAGTGAAGCCGGAGATGACGACAATGATGAAACGTCTGATGTGAAAAGTGTCAGCGAATGGTCCGACTTTTCAACACGGAGACACATCCCCAACGTCAACGGAGAGGAAGACGAGGACGAGGACGAGGAGGGAGGTGAACGCAACGACACCCAAGTATCTGATCTGATCGACACAAGTGTACCGGGGCCTGAACATGATTCATCTGAGGCTCTCGACAACACCGATCAACAGTCACAGACAGAGGATCAGGATGAAGACGTTGAAGAGCTCGAGACTCCAGTTTCTGAAGACTTCCCTCGCACAACAACCTTCGTTCCTATCCCACCTGAAGATTACGAGCCACCAACTCGGCCATTTAGGGATCCGGCTGAAGTGGCTAACAACCGATTGCCTTTCATGACGCCCATCACAGAGAGAACCGAAGTGTCTCTGGACGTGACTGTGGAGCGTCATGAGTACAAGACGCCTTGTAAAAGGGACAATTCCCTGACAATCGACGAAGAGGATGAGGAGGAGGAGGTTTCAGATCTGGAACCTCTTAGCAGTCCCCTTCGTGAGATGGTCAACGATGCTATTCCAGCTCCTAAGATGTCGGCGCCTCTGGCTCCCAAGTCTGTCGGACCCCTGGGAAAGTCGATACCTTCAAAGCCTCTTCCACCCAAGGGACCCATGATCAAGGATGCTCAATGCAACCCTGTGGATGAGTCAGTTCGTTCTGAGATTATAGCCAAGATGTTGCCACCATTGAGCTCGTACTCTGGATTTTACGACCATCGACATGAGAAGTACGAAAGAGGTGGTGAGATCCGCAAGTTTGCTAAGGCTCTTGCCAAGGCAAACAAGTCTGGCGATAGAACAGGGCCAATTACTAGCCCTGTGGTGATCGAGTTCCCTGGCACCCAGTCTATCTACTCAATCAAGAAGGAACTTGGTGCTGGAGCCTTTGCTCCCGTTTACCTCGTGGAGAACTCTGCTCCTGAAGCGGACGAGAACGATGAGAATGCAATTCCTACCATGGGCAAGGGTGCTTTTGCCGTCAACCACCGGAGCGAGATTGAGGCTCTCAAGATGGAGAATCCCCCTACACCATGGGAGTTCCACATGATGCGCCTAGCTCATACTCGCCTGGGACCTCAGCATCGTGCTTCAGCCTCACTTTCATACGCCCACGAGATGCACCTCTATCAAGATGAAGCGTTCCTCTTCCTGCCTTACCATCCTCATGGCACTCTGCTAGACGTTGTCAACTTCTTCCGAGCCGAGTCTTCTGCAGTTATGGACGAGCAGCTGGCCATGTTCTTCACCATTGAGCTCCTACGAACCGTCGAGGCGCTACATTCTAAGAGCGTTCTACACGGTGACCTCAAGGCTGATAACTGTCTCCTACGTCTGGATGCTCTATTCGGCGATGAGTCTCTAGCGAGCCAGTGGAAGGCTGATGGCAGCGGTGGATGGTCATCTCGTGGTGTCGTGCTCATCGACTTTGGCCGCGGTATTGATATGCGCTCTTTCGTGCCCGAGGTTGAGTTCATCGCCGACTGGAAGACAAGCGCCCAAGACTGCGCCGAGATGCGTGAGGGTCGACCCTGGACATGGCAGATCGATTATCACGGCCTTGCGGGCACAATTCATACGTTGCTCTTCGGCAAGTACATCGAGACCGTGCGTTGCGATCAGGGTGGACTGGGAAAGTCTGGTCGACGCTACAAGATCCGCGAGAGTCTCAAGCGATATTGGCAGACGGACCTTTGGTCTGACTGCTTCGAACTTCTGCTCAACCCAGGAGCCGCAGCCGCAGCTGGTGGTGAGGACGGCGGCAAGATGCCTGTCCTTAGGTCGATGAAAAGTGTGAGAGAGAGGATGGAGACATGGCTAGTGGCCAACTGCGAGAGAGGTGTTGGTCTGAAGAGTGTCATGGGCAAGCTTGAAGCTGCCTTTGGCAAGAACCGCAAGTAAAGGGGGTTGATTGTCTGCTGTTGTTGCTTTGTGGCGTGGCGTTGGATATTGGCAGAAGGGGGTGTTGGTTGACTCTGAGCATTTGTCTGTGTGGTTTGGACTTTTGATGTTTAAGAGATGAATACATACGCGTGATGAGGAGCAATACCCTTTCGATGGAGAACATTATAGATCTGTATGGACTTGTCTTTTTATGGTGATCATATGGTTTTGGCATGGATCACGTAACATATTAATATCTGCCGCTTTCGCTTTAAGTTTTACAAGCCTACGTCTTTTAAGACCGAGATGTCGTTATTAGTAAATCTCTGCAGGAACTTCTAGAAACAAATCGACTCTATACATTACATAACCTATGAGGTCCAACAAGTGACCCATCCGATACCAGTCCCCATAAACAGATGTATAATCGCTCCAACACGCCATTAACTATCAGCAAATGACCCTTTACTCGCTCTCATCCTCGTCATCGCCCTTCTTCTTCCTCTTCCCGCCCTTCTTGGCCCCCTTCTTAGCATCCTTGGCCGACTTGCGATCAACCTGATCCTGTATCTTGTTCCTCTCCAATTCACCCTTAGCCTGCAACTCCTTCTCAAGCTCTTTAAACTCATCGCTCTCAGCGTCCATGCCCACGAGCTTCTCCAGGAGCTTAATCTCGTCGGCCCAGACCTTCTTGTCCTCGGCGGACTTGCCGTCTGCGCCGGGGCGGTCAATGGGCGTCTCAAGAACCATGGGCATGCCGGCAAAGGGCGCGTGGTTCATGATGCTATGGAAGGCACGTAAGCCGAGAAAACCTGTGCCAATGTTGGCGTGGAGGTCTCTGTTGGAGTTGAAGGGTGCTTTGCTGTCATTCACTAGGGAGTGTTAGCCGCTATAGAGGGATAGGGAACTAGGGGTAGGTAAACTTACAGTGAAACGCTTTGAGATACTTGTGGCCGACAATGTCGTTGAAAGAATCGATGGTCTTCTTGAATGCCTCTGGTGTCCTCAAATCATACCCAGCCGCAAAGGCATGGCACGTATCAATGCAGACGCCCACTCGCTCCTTATCCTCGACTAAATCGATAATGTCCCTCAAGTCCTCCCACGTTGATCCAACAACATTGCCGCTGCCAGCCATATTCTCAAGCACCGTTATCACTGTCTTGGTAGCCTTGTGCGACTTGTTGAGCTGCGCCGCAATGCGCCCAATGGCCGCCGCCCTGGCATCGCCGCCGGTATTGCCAGGGTGGAAGTTGTACAAGCGAATGCCCAATTGCTCACAGCGTGTTAGATCGTCGACAAACGACGTGTACGCCTGATTCGCTTTTTCTTGATCGGCTTGCGCCAGGTTGACGAGATATGAACCATGGGGGAGGGCGTGCTCGCCAGCGCTGTAGCTGTGGTCTTTGCAGAGCGAGATGAACTGATTCTTTGCTTCGGGATCGAGGGGTGGGTTTGTCCATTTGCGCTGCGATTTCAGGAAAAGGGCAAAAGCGTTTGCGCCGATGTGGACGGCATTGGTGACGGAATTCTGAACTCCTGCGGATGACCAGTTAGTCAATGGTATGTACCAGGTCTTGAAGGGTACGAACCCCCTGCGGCACTGACGTGAGCACCAATGTGCATAGTAGGCTTCAGCGTAGAGACAGCTGTTCGGTCTGCCAGAGGTGTTGCATCTTCATCCTTGGCCTTTGTCTTGCGCTTCTTGACTGTCTTTGTCGCTGGAGCTGGCGCCTCGATTTCTGCTTCAGGCTCGGCCTTTCGTTTTGTCACAGGCTTTGCAGAAGTAGTCTTGGTAGCAACAGTTTTTGAGATAGCCCCCTTGGTCTTGTCGACTACCTTGCTGGCGGCCGCAACAGCTTTGGTCACCTGTGGCATCTCGTCGTCGTTGTGATCTTCGTTGTAGCTGACTGCCTGCTTTTTGCGCAGGGATGTGCGAGGCATTGTACAACGAAAAGCTTACGCAGGTAAAATGAGAGTGATTAGAAGCTCAGTTTTACGTCGATAGTCTTGGGAAAGGAATTGATCGATTCAGTCGCTGCCGCAGATTGGACGTCGTTCTGAAGAAGCAATATGCGAGGGTCTGCACTGTGTGACGCGACGCGCCTCAATCTCCAATTTCCGAGCGCGGAATCATGTGACGAGATCAGGTATCAAGTCAACCTTCTCACAGGCACCAACAAGAAACAGTTAAGCACACCAATATAATATGAATTAATGACCGAGGTATAGCACTTTCACAGGTCCATCGCAAATGCGCAACGAGCAAAATTATTCACATACTCTGGTAGTAAGACTATCTATCTAACTACTTGGTTAAAGACAAAGAAAACCAGAAACCTTACATACGAAATATACCTTCAGTCTAGGAGTAGCCCGTGTTCCGTTGCCAGCAGTTAGCCCAAGGTCCATATATAAACCGCCCCAAAACTTTTCCTATAAATTACCAAGAAACTTAGGCAAAGATCTCCATGTCAGCCTTACGATCAATCGCAAATTGATCCTTGTATGCCTCCCACAGCTTCTCAATCTCTTGGACATAGCGTTCATGCAATTCATCAATATCCTCTTGCGACGGCTGAGGCCCATGAGCCTTATCGACTCGAATCGGTCGTCCCATCACAATGTTGACTGGTCGACGGTATGGCATAAGTCCAACGTCGTAGTTGAGCACGCCTCGACCGTGGAGAGCCGGTACAGTGAACTTGAAAACCTTGAGGAAGAACATCTGAATCTTGTGGACAAGGGGATGCGTTTTGGGGCTCAGCTGGTCATAAAGATCGTTTTCTCCGAAACCAATCACAGGGACCAGGTCAGCTCCAGCACGGAGGGCCATCTTGACAAAGCCCTTGCGACTCTTGAGGATCAAACGAAGGCTTCCTGGCTGAGCCTCGAGCGACTCGCGGGCACCTCCCACAACAATAGTGACAGCACGGCCCTGGCCATTATTGTTGGGGCCGCCTTTGTTCAGGAGGTTCCAGATTGACTCCTTTGAGACCGACTGAAGGCCATGGAGCATAATCCAATCACGGTAGAAAGGAAGGCGAAAGTTAGAGTCGAGAGTAAGCAGTGTGTTTGTGATCCCAGGGAAGAGTTCCTTGAACCCAAGAGCATTGGTACCAAAGGCGGCGAATGCGCCATGGGAAATGATACCATGCGGATGATATCCGAAGATGTATTTCCTGTCGGTCGGTAGATCGTGCGTCTTGTGCAACTTCATGGGAAAGTATCCAGTAAAGAGCTTCCACAGCCTCAAGCTTCGAACCCACTCTGAGCGGTAGGACAATTGTCCATTGGTTCCCGCAGTCGACACACTGAGATGAATCAGGTAAATGATAATGATGGGCCAAACGAGAGGGTTGGCACAGATTAACCAGAAGGCCGAGACCAGTGTGGCAATGGACATGCAATGGAATAGAACTGCTCCAGTCTGCAGCCGTCGCTTCATGGGCACGCGTAGAGGTGCGAAACGAATACCTCCGGCGCGTAAGCTCACGCTCTTGGGGTCTTGAGGCCGAGCGGTGATAGGCAGCTTGGGATAAGACCAGTCGTTTTCGTCTCTGCTGTCTTTCGTGTCCCTGTCGGCAACGACATCGGCGTAGCTCTTGTCTAGTTCGTTTGAATCTTCACCCTTCTCTTCTTTCTCATCGGCCTCGGCAGCAACGGCGGCGTAGCTCTTTGCTGTTCCGTTGGTAGCTCCGTTAGGGGCTGCGTTTGATGTACCATTGGATACTCCGTTAGTTGAGAACATCAGATCATCGAAATCAGCATTGCTGGTAGAGATGCTTGACTCCAAGTCACGATCCGGTAATTGAGGTCTCTCTGGGCCGTCCTGAAGTCAATTGGGTCAGTCTGGATGTTCCAAGTGATTGTGTACGGTGCTTGTTACATACAGCTCCATTGGTAGTATCTTCATTCTGCGGCTGCTCCGGCTCGGCCTGTTGTTGGTCTTCCGGGTTGGGAATTGTTGTCACTTTCTCAATTGACTCGGATGGATGCACTCCTTTTGGTCTCAGTTAGCAAGTCTCAATGAGAGCGATTGATGGCAATGTTCCGGGGGTAGAGCCAGCATCGCGATCTGGGCTAGTACTCCATTCGCCTGCAGCTCATCGCAGGTGAGGCACACCAAAAGTGCACATCTCTGATGCAGATCAACGGAAATCGACTCACCATTCTCGACCGGCACACCGTCATCGACTAGGGGGTTCGACATGGCAGGCAAGGTAGCTTAGCTGTCGCTGCGCTGTGTCGAAATGAAGTACTGTTCCCTAAGATAGAGGGGTAAAAAAGAAGATCAAAGCTGGTGCGGGTTGGATGAGGAGCTATCGGTCATACGCGCAGCCACGTCACGGTCAGACTGATTGATATAAGAGGAGCGAATATCTTTGGAATGACAGGAGAATGTAGAATCAAAGGCAGAGTCTTGAATCAGCGACAATGACATGAGCATTAGACGCCATCATATTACCGGAGAAGGGTGGACCGTGGGCCATGGACCGCTTTCGTGTTATGCAGGAGCTACCAGTGATGACGTCGCATCATCATAGCTTAGCTTCAACTTTCGACACGTGAAATCAGAAGCTTCGATCTTGATCTGGCTAGGGGCAGACACGGCAGGTAGCGACTACGGTACGGACATGGGCTCCGCTTTCCGCTCCTCTGATGCACAGTGTTCATCCGTTCCTGATCCCGTTCTCGAGTAAGAAGGTACCTTCCTCATGCTCCACGATTCCAGTTAAGCCTCGGCACAACTTGCTTCCTAGCAACAGTTTCAGATACTGAACACGTCAAAATAGCAACCTTGAAAACGTTTTCAGAACAATATCACGCAGAATGCACGGTTTCGTAGCCATCAACCAGGTTGATTCTCTATATACAAAGCTCTTGGCTTTGCACAACTCTCCCACCTTACACTGTCGGATGGTTGCTGCCACGAGGCACACTATCTGAACAAGCAAAAACATATGATACATGAAAAATACGACAACCATTTCATAACCATCCCGTGCCCGTTCTTTTGACGTGGAGGTCCCTACCATCCACAGAAACAGTTAAAGCGAAGAAATCAAGTTCCCATTTCCCATAAACGCCTCCATGAGCACCATGCCGAATAATTCTCAAGATAAAAAACGAGGGTCGTCTCAGTATGCTTTGCTTTATAAGTTATAACAACGAAAATGCGACAACGCTCAAGTCACGTCATGTCACATCACGCTATACTTTTGCGACCGCCGCCGCCGCGGCAGCAGCAGCGGCGTCGCGCGTTTCCATCTGCTGTTTCAGGTCCGCAACCACATGGTCCAAAGTCGAAACCTTGTCCGTGAGCACCTTGACCTTCTCCTCCAGAGTCTGGACATATGCCCATACGCTCGGGTCGTTCTGAGCAAACATGTTTCCGCTGTCGGTGGTAGACTGCGCGCCACTCCCGCTCCGGTTGTGGGAAAAGCCGGTTGACCCGGGCGCGGCAAACTCGGGATGCGACAACCCGGGAAGCTTAGGCCGAGGCTGCGAGTTATGAGGTGATTGCAGGTCTGAGGCCCGACGTCCAAACTGCTGCTGTTGCAGCTGCTGAGTTAAACTAGGCGAGCGTTGACGCGCCAGGTTGTTTGTATCGTGTCCTTGTACCCCAGGGCTAAGTGGTTTAGGACTTTCTGTGATGCCCGTCTGAGAATACATGTTCGCATTGGCAGCCGCAACGGGTATTGATGAAATCCCAGCATTGGGGTTATGTCCGGCAACGTTGTTAGCCACAGGCTGCGATGAATTAGAGTTGGCCTGGCTTTGGTTAACATTGGGTGGATAAAGTCCTCCCGTTCCAGGTCGACCGCCAGGTGGTGGATAAGTCCGAGCATGCGCGCCATAACCATCAGCATGTGCTCCAGAAACATGCTGAGCAGTGATGCTCGGTAAGCTTTGACGCCTCAGCTCATCTTCTTCAACATGGTCGTAGGCCAGTCCAGACATGGCCGATTCATCAGCCTCAGCGATGCTGTTCTCCAGGTCGTCGTCAACGAAACTACCCATACTAGATCGTCGTCCAGCACAGCCACCGGCACCCTTGGAGTGCCGAGCAAGCGCATCACCGCGGGCAAATTTGCGATCACACTTGGGACAAACGTGAGGCTTCTCGCCGGTGTGCAGTTTACCGTGACGCTTCAAATCATGGAGACGACGGAAGCGCATTTGGCACTCGGTACAAACGTAGGGTTTCTCTTGACTATGTGTCAACAGATGGCTCTTGAGATTGTGATGACGTGTGAACTCAGTATTGCAGTAGGGACATTTATGCTTCTTGGATCCAGATGACGTGGGAGATGTTTGGCCTGGCGTGGGCATTGGGAAGCTCATGCCTCTAGTCGGAGTTTCTGTCAAGTTACCCGTAGCCTGAAGAGAGCCAGGGTATGACAATGATCCAGGTTGATGCCTCTCCTCTTGCCCGACTACTTGTTGCGATGATTGTTGTTGTTGTTGGTGTTGGTGCTGATCGACTTTCGGAGCGTCAATTTCCATTGGAGTTGGGCTCTCAGTGACAGGAACGCCAACAAGGCTGTTGGTACTTTGCGGGCTCGTCATAGCATGCTCTTCGACCTGGTTTGTCGCGGTTTGCGCCAGCGACACGGGATTCGGGGGCTTTGGTGATGGATCCATGGCCGCTGTTGGCGCCAGCTGAGGCGCGTCCGCAGGACGGCTCATGGCCTGAACTGCTCCCGACATGAGGGAAGTTAGAACTCTGTGACCTGGATTGTCGCTAGTGGCCGCTGGAACTCGTGTCCCGTCGTCGTGATCGCCCGCTTCGCGTCGCCGGCGCTCGTCTTCAAGAGCAGCTGCCGCAGTCAAAGGTGTTGGGGAGATGCTGGATGCGAGAGCCAGGCGGGCGGACTTGGCCGGAGATCCGAGAGCCAAGAGACCCTGGGACTGCACGGCAAGAGAGCGCGGCGATGCGGGAGAAGGTGAGCGAGGCCGCTTGAGCAGTCTAATGGCGTCGTCTGAAGGGATGATAGTAGGAGGGGTTGCCTCTGGGCGCGTTGCGGGCGGGGGATCGATCGCGGCAAAGGCGGAGGCTCCCGATGCCATAGACGCAGCTGCTGGCAGGAGAATTGAGTATAATCAAAAGTGAACTGAATACAGCATGCGATCAGTTTCGAGAATTCGATGTCGCAACAGCCTTGGGTCAAAAGCACATATCGGGGCGTGATAGATTGATGTGGCTGGAGAACGTGGCGAGAGCTGATATTTTTTCCCCCAGGACCAGGTCGGGAAGGCAAAGAGGCGAGTGAAAGAAGCACTGGGTGGGCGGGTTCACGCTGTGGGCATTGAGTGGCTCAGGCGAGGAATGCAGCAAGATGGAATTGAGGCTCGAGAAACCGGCAGTAGCGTGCAGAAACAACGGTTTAAAGCAGGAAACAAGTCAAAGAACAATGAGCAAATGTACCGTGAGGACGATCGAGGGTAATGACGATGTAGCACCTGGAGGAGAGTTGTGCAAGGTAGAGTAAAGAAAGGTAAGTGAACAAGGCGGCCGATGAGAGAGATGCGAGGCGAAGACGGGCGATGGGCGATAGTGAGGGCCTCTGAAAGTGGGAAAGTGGGCGAGGGAGGTGCCTGATTCGTCAACTGAGCAGGCGGGTTGAGCGAGTGGGGTACGTAAGAGGGAAAGAGCAATGGAAGTGTGTGTGGGCGTGTGTCAGTGGGTTGACAGCTGCCGGGCTGGTTCCTTCCTAAAGGGCCTGTCCTTCAGGTGGGATCGTGCTTGGAAACCTGGTCGGCAGGTACATCATACCCTGTCAATTACGATGAAAGTACATTTCGATTAGGTACAAGCCAAAGGCGATACTCGCATAAAAGCAAACTGATTCCAGATAAACAGCCTGAAACGCAACCAAGGTACCTAACCTTATACACGCAAAGAATCTCGAGGTAATTATTGGTGACGGGGTCTCGTCTAAGGAAACCAACAAACACGCCAGTGACGCGACTCGACGGTCGGTGCAAGAGAGAGAAAGGGGAAACACGCGCCTCGTTGGGGAACAAGACCACAGCCCAAAGTAAAAGCCGAACAGCGCAAAAGCGGACGGAAGTGGGCGATGCGAATACGTTTTTGGTATGAAGCGGCGGGCTAGAAACGTGCCGGGGAAGAGGTCTAACTGAAAAATGACTGACTTCGTTTCACGGTACTTTGACGTCAAGTACCGCTGTTCCTTGCTAGGGAAACATTAGTTAGCCGACCAGTCAGAGAACTATCTATCAAGCCTGGTCCATTTGAGAAGAAGATTTGCGCATGTACATCTCACAATCGCGATCAATGGAGATGGAGTGATCATCAACGGTGATTTATTGGCAAACCGTCGCGCTTCGAGCCCGTTCTCAGGCCGGACAGCTCAGCACAATCCCGGCCTTGCAGAAACTGGGTGTTTAGATCTTGACCTCTCATAGGGCAGTCTGGAGGTGCACATTAAGATGTCTCCGCACGACGGATGGGAGACGGGAAGAAGCTCAACAAAGACCCTCCTCTCGGAGCGGGAATGACGACAACTGGTGCTGTCACCGTTCTACCACTAAGCCGGACATGCAGGTACTTTCTCCAAGAGTACCTGCTATAGCCTTCGGATGACCCACAGACTACCTGAGGGTTCTCCAAGTCGACAAGGCAATCAGGTTCCACAGACGAGGCGGCATGTCACTGCTCTATCGCAGGTTGAGAGGCGGATCGAGCAGAGGTCGAGAAACAAGAAACAGGAAACAGGAAACATTCGAAGAACAATAAAGGCTTGCCAGTCGTCACCGCCCGGCTCTGTCCGTGCTGAAGCTTACAACATTCGATTATTCTACATCGAAACGAAATGAGTCCCATTCAGACTCTGGGATCCTTTCCTCACTCTTGGAGTAATTAGGACAGTCCCAGTCTATCGAAAAGCCCCAGCTGAAGGCTTGTCTCTCCACTCTCTCCCTCGCGACTCACCAGCCCTTTCTGTACCCTGAGCCACGGTACGTAGTATTCGTCCGGGGCCGGGGCATATTAAGCTGAGCCAATCCTTGCTGGCTTCCCTCAGGTGAGCCAGAAGGTGGCGGTGCACCCAGACGCCGCAAAATTGGCCTCAGATCCATGAACCATGACCACAAAGGCTGTGATGGATGATCGGTTCAGGTGTGTGAGAGCCTGGCAAGTTCTGTGACTCGCTGGTCTATCTAATGGTGTGGCTGATCCTAGCAGCTCACTATTCCCAGCCCTCTACTCCGCCACGCCTGTCGTCACAACATACTTTTTCCGTGCTCCCCCAGACCCTACCAGCTCGTGTTTAAGAGGCTGACGAACTGCCAAAACTTGGAAACCGGAGGGCTTTGTTGAGTGGTGATACGCCACAGTGCGCGCCACCATTGTGCAGAGTGTCTCTGTCAGCAAAGCCACGGAAATTGATAACTCGAGTTGTTGTGATGATGATTGCCTATCACAATGACAAATATCTTTTTTTTTCCTTTACCCAGCTCATATCCGATCACGTCTGGCTCGATATCGAGCAATTAGGACCAGGACATTCAATAGCCAGGTCCAATATGGCTTAGCATAATTAACGTGCCTCGGGAGGCTACAGGTCGATGCGCTGATCTTACCGATGTTTCTTCAATAAAGAGGCTCTAGCGCCTCGATTCACCGTTAACGTCACAGTGATCACGTTAACCCGCCCACTCATTGCTGTGGCTGTGAGACAGTCAGGCTCGGTTCACCGGAAACAATTGGTCTTGTCCGGCGTCTATCGAGGCTGCTCTGTTCTACGATGCCGTTTGTTGCTGAACCAAGCTGGAAGCTCTCTCGGCCGACAAATGACTGACGTTGTCTGTGGTCTTGTGCTTCCCGTGCTTGTCAGCGGATGCCGTGCCCTGTCCGCCGGACGTCAACTCCTGACTTCATCCGTGTTCGGGCTTCGGTACACAGAACCGGCACATTGGTCTCGGCGTTCATCGATCTGCCTATATTGATTCCTTCCTGGTCTTTTAGTGCCACCTTTATTCGGACAAGACTCTCCATCATCTTGTACTAGGGCGTATTAGTCCGATGAAGCCTTATCGTATACCCGTTACAAACGCCTTGATCCCCTGGTGAGAGTATAGCATACTATGCAATTGAGCCGATTGGGCGTTGCCTGTCTCCGCTTCAGCTGAGAAGGGATCTGAGAGCAAGTCTCGCGCAGTCTTGCAAGTCCTTCTGTGGCGTTCTTAATGACAGCTACAAAGTGACGGACCGGACCCTATCGATACCACTACCGCGTATAAAGCGGTATGAAAAAGCCTGGTAGAGAGTATTATCCTTATCTTATGGTTGCTTTACTTACAACTGCAATAACGATAATAAGCATGGTTATTAACAGGTTATTCTAGCTTCTAAATAATGCAAATCTTGATGAGATCAGGCTCTATGAGGATAATCAATCTTATAATTAGGACAAAACAATCGAACTCTGAACTTTTGCTTTTCTCTGGGACGTGTCAAGCAAGGCTGTATTGCGTTTTCTGACCGTCTTATGTCCTGTGACACTAATTCTTGTTGTTTGTGTGTAGTGTGCTATGTTGGCTTTCTCGTTGATGGCTGTATCAACTATTGGACCGATATCCCTATAGGCGGGCACACAGCAATAGATGCATTTCAATGTGATATACCCTGTAAGCCGAGATCAACATATGATTGTTCTTAACTAGCAGTTATGGGTTTCTCGACGATATTCTCGTTGTATCACGCCTGCCAGTATCAACCTCATATCATCGTGTTGCATATTTCCGTTTCCATCTAGAAAATGGCCTTTGCAACTTGGACGATATGACATGTTCTCATATCCATGAGCTACTATCGGGGTAAGTGACACTGTATTCGGGCTGCTCAAATCGATCACTGTTGTGAGCGTCTATAATATTGGCCGTGGTTTGTATAAATGGCTTGGTGCAATGCAGGTGAACTGGCCCTTGGTGTTCATTCCATCAGATGCGGATCTGAGTCACTGCGGGCCATGGATTTTAGATCTCATGTGAGATACATAGCGAATATTCCAATCATTCCAAACCACGTCATCTGATCCGTGGCTTGCTTTCCTCTTGTTTCCTCTTATGCAGGGCCGTTGTCATGGGGGCCGAGTCGTCGCAGGTTGTCTTGGATGAGTATTTGCTTGTTCCGAGGACTAGTGACATCGGGCTGCTTTGTTCCATCTTTCGGCAAACTTGCATACGCGTTCCTGTGGCTGACTCGTGGTTTAATTAGCTACCCGGCGAAGGTATTCGGTTTGTCATTTGGTCTCAGTCATTCGCTGGCTACGTGTGATGTTTTGTTGTTGGAGTTCACACATGGGCACTACCGACTCCCGATACCTGCAGGCCGCTAGTGTCGAGGATACCGAGACAATGAGAATAATCGAGACTCGAAGGTAGTCTGTAATTGTAATGGTGGATTTGCTGAAAACTGACGGTGGTTGGTCTGGCCAGTGTTGGCCTAGCATCTCAATATCTACATCTAGGGTAGGTTCGATATTCTGGGACGGGAAAATAGGTGAGTAGTCCACTGGCCTGCATAAGGTGATCAATACCGTCTCCTTGTAATATCTAAGCAGGTGATAAAGATATCGGGTTTATATACGATGGGTGGCATTATGCGTCTTGTTTGTTGATTGTGTTCTGGTCAACACCATCATCCTGGCCGAGTCTACTCCAGATTTGGCATCCAACATGGTCGGGTTTAACAACTCTGCGAACCCAACCACTGGAGTAACTATAATGAAACACTCTAACCAACCTACCACGAATATACAGAGGATCCAACTCAGAGCATCTTGATTCCGGATCTAGCGTGTAGCTGCTATAGGATCTAGACTCTAGTCATAGCGAGGACAATTCTAGAGCTGAGTGGATTTAACATCTGCACCTAGCAAAGACTTTGAGACAGCTCATTACTGGAATGCATCGGCATCGTATGAGTCGTGTCGCTCGATCCTATCACGAACCAGATATTTTAAAAACTTGCAATACAGGTTCTAGCACCTGCAAATGTCTTGGAAGTAATTTTAAGGACTGGAGTTGGCAGTGACACGACGTGATGCGCATTGTGACAGGGCTATCGTTGATTAAACAATGCAAGGTATCGATTCATTTTTAGAACGGCGTGCAGAAGCGGGTACCACCGTCCCACGTCTTACAAACATATCATCAGCCTGATGCAGGATCTTTCGTATTCGATATGTATGACTTTACACATGGACACAGGCTGCATCGCTTCACATCTGTACAAGCACCTTGTCTCAACGATGATCAAGAAGGCGAGCTCAAAACAGACGTGTCGGTGAGATAAAGACCAGACTAATGAACCCTGACATCCGGCCAGAGTCAAGGCTATGAAACATATTTAGGGGACCATAACCCATGACCTGACTAGCCTTGGAATATCAGCATCCAGGTCGATGGCGGCACAAGATCCTGCCGTGGTTAGTCTACCGCAATAAACTTGGTATTTTCGCTAACAAGTCGGCGTCAGGTGCGCTTCTGGCGGTCGAAACTGGAGGCCCAATGTTTGATGATCGTACTAAGACGAGGCTATTGGCAGATCGACCCAATATATCAAGCAAGTGCCGACAGGGGCGACGTAAGTCTTAAGCGCCTTAAGAAGGATAGAACAGCAGAAGGAGATTATCATGAAGGCCTAGTTGTTACTCACCGAAGCCTCTTGTCGTCAGTCCACGCGGCACGAGACCCATTGCAATAAAACGAAACACTGTGGCGGCGGTCAACCACAACCAACATCGTGGAGAGCGGACGAAATTAGGTGCTGACGTGTGCCACCGAATTGACTATCTAGCCGATGGAGATTCCAAAAGCCAATGCAAGGGAAGTATCAAAAGTGGAGAGAACGAGAAAAGGGGAACGCGAAACCAAGCTGTTAGATACCTCGCTAGGTACATTGTGTTTGGAAAGAGAGCGGATGACTAGTGCAGGTTAGGTACGATAGTGGCTTAGAAAGGGGGTTTCAGAATCATCAAGAAGACAAAACGAAGGGAAAAGCAAGCAACAGTTCATAGCCACAGCACAGTGGGACAGCCCATCTGCTTGCAATCGAGAAGAATCAGGAGAGACAAGGATGACTCGAACAAGGTCCTAGTATTAAGCATTGGCGAGTTGTGAGTACTAACTGGTATTCTCGCATCCAACCGAGCCTGACTTGGCGAATACCAGGCATGGGGAAGCATTGTTGAGACACGGCAATGCCGATCTGATCTTGTCGCTTTCGATCATGAACCGAGGATGTCATCAAACGCATTAGTTGTTATGGATGTCATGTTCCTATGATCTGAATCATCGTGTATGAGTTTATGATTGAGCCTCATTAAACAGCAGCCAACCAGAACCGTGAAGGGGGATACTGAACAAGATCATCGACCTGGGCAAAGAGCAAGTCACATTCAACTCAACTCAGATCACATTTATTGTTGGCGGCTATCAATTGGGATGAGAGGTTGCTGGTATAGATCGATGCCATAATTGGCTTTGCTTTTGGCCTCGTCTTTGAAACGGCCAATGGCCAGCCAAAGAGGTTCGAGCCCTGGAGAGCGATTAAGTTAGCACAGCGGATGGAAATTAGCGCCAGGTACCCGAAAGTAAATACACCTCAGCTGAGGGTTGGGTACCTAGGTAGCTCTCTTCTGGACGATGCTATAGGTAGGTTCGTACCGGTACGGATATACATACCGTACCTCCCTCCCACATGGGCCCAGTATCCATGGATCCGTTGCCTTGTAAGAAATGGGCTGACTGATCGGACAAGCGGGTGCTCATACCATCGAGTAACTGGAGCTGTCAATTTACGAGATTGGTTTCGAATCATTGCGATGGCCATTACTTCAATCAAAGCTTTGCCCATAGCAATCACAAGTAGATCTGACCCGTCTTGAATTGACAGCACACGCGGCAGGCAAGACAATCAAGCCAAAGCCACTTTGAGGCCAAGACACACCAGGCCAGACAGAGCTAAGCAATCGACCAGTCGTAGCCAGACGGTGAAAAGGGGGCTTGTACTGGGTTAGCGGTACGCTACCGTACCGTACTGTAGTCGTAGCCTGTCTTTAGGTCCTTTGTTGGCTGTCTAGGCTGTATGGGCCGGCGTTGCTGTGGGAGTGGCGGTTTACAGGGAACCAGTTGCCTGTGCCTGTGGCCCTGTGCCCGTTGATCCAAGGACCGAGAAAGGACGGGGATCTGCTCATCGCAATTTATGCCATGACGACGACGACGACAAAGACAACGGTGAGCAAATGACAATGCATACACATAATTCTTGGACATGCGCTCATCCGAACAACAAGCTAGATACGTAAGATCAGTGGTAGCGCTGCATGCAACCAGCGACGGGGTCAAGAAACCAAGAAGCAAGACTCACTCAATTCAATCATTTTGATGGTC
Organism: Fusarium sarcochroum; assembly: GCA_013266185.1. Classification (NCBI taxonomy): domain Eukaryota; kingdom Fungi; phylum Ascomycota; class Sordariomycetes; order Hypocreales; family Nectriaceae; genus Fusarium; species Fusarium sarcochroum. Next base: position 20,548 of record JABEXW010000320.1, read on the forward strand.
ATCGTCCCATGCATAAAAATAACAAAAACAAGGGGGGCGGACTGTCGATCGCATTTCTGGGGGAGGTTCCGCCTTATTGGCAAAGAGCTTCTATTGGTTACGCAGTTCAGATGAGTATTCATGCGTGCTTTAATCTTCTGATGAGCTTCTCTTCCTCTTCGCCAGGGAAATGTGCCTTGTTCGGGCAGGTGCGTGTGAGTGAGAAGCTGCTCTATTGGGCTGGGTGCTGCGACTGCGCCTGCCTGTGCCTGGTTCCTGAGAAGCATTGTCCAACAGGAACAGAGCTTCCAGGGCAGGACCAGGTCGCTAGCCGGTAGCGGGGCATCCGACGGGTCAAAACAAGGGGTCGATGGCAGCCAACGAGGGGCACAGAAATGGGCCTCTGACGGTCAAAACCAACCGAAGCCAAAAGGGTTTAATTTCCCCGTCCTGGGCAATCATCACTTTAGCGGACACTAATATCAATTGGTGGCCTGGCATGAACAGCACTGCATGTACCCCTGGATTGTCGTTGGCCTGTTCCCCTGGGAATTTCCCGGCTTTCCCCTGGACTTGGGATGTCGGTCACGACTCACCCCTTGAAATACGGTCCCAAATAGGAACTCCCTAGACAAGGCCAAGTATAACATGATTCTGTTGAACCTGGAACAGACGCTAGCCTCTTTAAAGTAGAAGTAACTGTTTCTGGTATTCTCACTTGGTGTCTTGTCTCACTTAACGATACGTTCTAGGGCCTGTTTGCGTCCCAGGTCTCCATCATACCGGGTGCGCATTCATGCCAGGTCCTGCCTACTTTTTCGAATCAGGAACTGACTGGGTCTGCTAATCTCATCTCTGCTGGGTCCTTCTTTTCTCCTGGTCTTGATCACCCCCTGCTCCTTACCTTAGTCTGCCCCTCAAGGCCTCCCCCAGTCCTGGTCCCCAGTCAAGACGCTGGGCCTCTTTTCATTCTTATCCCCTTTCGTCTCCGCCGACCCCAGACGCTTTGCTCTTTTGCTTTCCTCGTGTGCTCCTTCCTTGCCATCTGAGAGTTTCATCTTTACTCGCTCTCTCCCACGCTCATTTATCTAATTATCTGTTTGTTTTTTCCCGGCTTCTTGCCTCACTACACTCGCTTTTACAGCTGTCGCTCACTACAGTCTGGTCTACAGACTTTAATTTCAAAAACACAACCATTTTTAAGACAATAATAGGTTAGTCAATGCGATACGAGAAAGAAGAATCCTATCGGAGAAGAGGGAAATCGAGAGTCGATGTTGGGAGATGCATCGGGAACAGAGGGAAAGAGACGGTTCGCATGTTGAACAACATAACGACACTCGCACCAATCAACAAACGAGAATACCGATATCATTGGCATGAATGGTCATTCATGTGCATTGAGTTGACGGACGTCGCCAACGAAGCCATTGAGAACAGAAATGCGTCTCAAGGAAAACGATAACCCGATTATTTGCGACTTGACAACAGCAATGATAACACGTCCCAATACGATGGATGTCTTGCTACCGATATTCATTCAATTAGACTACCGACCGACTCTCGCTCGATGCACTCTCTCCCGTCTCTTTTGGCAACTTTTCAAATTGGACAAAACCGCGAGGCTTGGAATTGCCTCTCTTAGTAGCCGTTGAAACGTCCAAAGCTAATCACAAACGTTGTGTATAGATATTATAGTTGGACCGCCACCACGCCACAGACCGTCACCATGAAGAACTTCATCACTTACACTCTTGCGGCAACGCTCGCCACTGGCGCTACCGCTCACCAGCACCAACACATGCACGCTCGCCGCCACGTCGGTTCCAAGGTTGAGAAGCGTGGCCCTGCCGTTGTCACCGAGTACGTTGTTGGTGCCACCGAGACTGTCTACGAGCTCGCCGGAAAGAAGATTGACCTTCACGCCGCCAAGTCCGGTCTCAACGACGGTGGCCTTGTTGTTGGCGAGTCTAACCCTACTTACGACGCCCCCGCTGCTCCCGCAACCTCCGTCCCCGAGCCCAAGAAGGCTTCCCAGCCTAAGAAGGAGGTTGGTGCTCAGTTCTACGAGTCTGAGTCCACCGAGTCCACCAAGGCCTCCACCCCTGAGCCTGTCTACTCGGCTCCTGCTGCTAAGCCTAAGGCCTCCAAGCCCAAGACCGGCAGCTCTGGCTCCGGCTCCAGCTACGGCTCCGGCTCTAGCTCCGGCTCTGGCTCCAGCTCCGGTTCTGGTTCCAACTCCGGTTCTAGCTCTGGCTCCAGCCCTTCCTACAGCGGCATCAGCAAGGGCACTGGCCTTGACAAGAAGTTCCCTAGCGGCAAGGTCAAGTGCAGCAACTTCCCTGATGAGTATGGTGCTGTTGGCCTCGAGTGGCTCAAGCTGGGTGGCTGGTCTGGAATCCAATACGTTCCTGACTTCACCCTTTCGGCCGCGAGCATCGTCAAGATTGTGACCGGTGTCCATGATGACGAGTGCACCCCCGGTGCTATGTGCTCCTATGCCTGCCCTGCTGGCTACCAAAAGACTCAGTGGCCTAAGGCCCAGGGTTCCGAGAATGAGTCCATTGGCGGACTTTACTGCAACAGCGAAGGCTACCTTGAACTGACCCGCAAGGACTACGATACCCTCTGCGAGGCCGGTGTTGGCGGTGTCTCTATCGAGAACGACCTTGACGATGATGTCGTCACTTGCCGAACTGACTACCCCGGAACCGAAAACATGGTCATTCCCGCTGTTGCCAGCGCCAAGGGTACCGTCAACGTCTGCAACCCTGAGCAGGACAAGTACTACATCTGGAAGGAGTCTGGCACCTCAGCTCAATACTACGTTAACAAGAAGGGCTACAGCGTCGAGAAGGCTTGTAGCTGGAACAGTGATGGCAAGGACAGTGGCAACTGGGCTCCTATCGTCCTCGGCGTTGGCAAGGCTGCTGACGGCATCACATACATTTCTATCTTCCAGAACCTGCCTACCAGCACTGCCAAGCTCAACTTCAACATTGAGATCAAGGGTGATGTCAACTCCAAGTGCTCGTACATCAACGGCAAGTGGACTGGCGGCGCTAGTGGCTGCACCGTAAGTTGACCCATATACTCTGCGAATGACAACCCACTAACTGATTTGTAGACTGGCCTGAAGTCCGGTGGCAAGGCCATTGTCCGATATTTCTAAAAAGAAAAAAGTCACTAGACTTGTCGAGTGGGATGTGCGTTTTTGGAACTTCTTGTCAATATTCTAGGCGGCAGAGCTTGGGATCTTTCGGCGGCAGGCCACGGACGAGCACAAGCAGCGGAACATGAGTTGAATCTGCCGACGAACTGTGCCGCGGCTAGCACGAGCGGGCATCCTCCTTTTGTTGAGCTGGGCAAAACTTTTTGTTGGATACGGACTGGATGGTTCAAGGGATCGAAGAACGTTGCGATGGCTGCTAATCTAGGTGCCAATCTTGTTCTCTGTCTTTTTTACTCAGCAGTTTTTTTATTTGCTTCGATTTTCTTTGTCAGCACGTACTCCATATATTGCATTTTGGACGTTTTCTTATACACTGGATTCCTCACGGATCAAACACGTGTTGAAGTGGACCACTGTATGGGGGCGGACGAATGCTGCCAGCGATTGCGAATTACTTTTGCATTGGGAGGAGCCCGCGCGGCGTTTTATACCCCGAAGAGAGGGCGGTGGGAGAATCTCTCGGAGGATCAACGAGATCAAGTGGTCGACGCCGTTGGGTCCCGTAACAAGATGCCCCTCTTAGAGCTTAGCTTGTCTATGTAATGTCTGTGAATTGGGTAGTGTATAGTGTCTCTTGATTTTGGTAATTGAATATTTGTGTTGCCTACTACCTACATGCCTTTGATGATTTGTCTACATGTTAACTAGTCGTTGAACGTCGTCGAAACGGGATAGAATAGTCCCGCTCCGGGAGGTGGTGTCGTGTAAGCCACTGGACGGGTTGAGTTGAAGGAACCAGTCTTGTTGTCAGTCTTTTCCCCAGACGCCACAAACGACCGCGTTCTTTTTTAAACCCGATAGACTCTGCCAACCATAAGTTAGTATCTTGCAGCATCATTGCCGCATGTGACCCTTAATCGGGACAAAGCTTCCTGATGACCAACCAATCCCCGCGCTGGGTGCGTCATCTTAGATGATGGGTCTTTAGCAATTGACTAGAGGTCTTCTCTTTGTTGCCTGTTTCTGTTCGGTAAGCTTGGCCATTCATTATTGGTGAATTGATACTGACTGTTATACCTGGGTACCTAACGAGGGATCAAGATGATGAGACGCGGGGCATGGGCATGGAGTAAGATGATGGTTATCATAACGATAGAGGCTCTATGGTTATTTGTATCTAACAGACACAGGTCAACGTCGTATTTCTTAGTGTACAAGTTTAGGCAACGATAGAGATAATCGTGCCGCTAAAGAAGTGTTACTGCAGGTTGCCTTTGTGGCGCATCATTATCCCATCCCCCGATCGTCATCGACTCCACACAATGTTTTATCCGGAACCCGTTTAAATACACTGAATAGACTTTATCTTTTTATTTTAGGTCTTACAGCTGCCAGTTGCTTTTGATTTATCCCCCGGTTCTTTCAATGTACCGACAGAGGAAACAATGTCGCTGAACCGTGTACAAAGCATCGAGACGTTGGCGGCTCCGCCGGGTCATCACAACGCTTCCATCGAGAGAAGGGCGAGCGATGCCAGTTTGAGGGTTCGACGGTTGACTTTTAATCCTGTACCGCAGGATTACGAGACGGCGTCGTTGAGACCGGATGAACCACATGCTGAGACGGTTGGTGCTTTTGAGGTTCCTCAATGGAAGAGGTTGCGTAAGTTATCACTGGCTTATCATGATAAAGATCCATGCAGAGTACTGATATGGAAGCACAGTTCAGATTGGTGCCGCAGTTATACACTGTCTATTTGCTGCAGGCATAGGTGAGAATTCAATTACATATCAAGATTTTGGAACAACTAGCTGATATTGTCTAGTCTTTGGTTACGCCGCTATCAAACCGGTCCTCAAGCTTGAAGGCGCTTATTCCGATGTCTGCAAGCTTAGCCACTATCAAGACACTCAAAGCCTAACCAGCGATACGAATGTTCTCGCCCATGACCCTCATGATACATGCGTTGAAATCCGCCTGAACCTCATGTTCACAGTCGCCGCTGTTGGTACCAATGTCGCAGCTCTACCTGTAGGCGCAATTCTCGACAACTTTGGCCCTCGTGTATGTGGCCTTTTTGGATGTCTCTTCCTAACAATAGGCGCATTGCTCATGGCATATGCTTCCTCTTTACCATTCGATGCTTTACTCCCAGGATATTTGTTCCTCGCCCTCGGAGGCCCATTCACATATATCTCGTCCTTCCAGCTTTCCAATGCTTTTCCGCGGCATTCGGGTCTTATCCTTGCGCTCTTAACCGGTGCTTTCGACTCATCAAGTGCAATATTCCTTATTTACCGTCTGATATACAACGCCACTGACGGAGCCTTTACTCTACACCGTTTATTTCTCGTTTACTTGGTTGTCCCTGTCGTTATCCTCGTCAGCCAGCTCCTTCTTATGCCTGCGCAGTCCTACAAGACGGTCGGCGAACTTGTTGGACAAGCCGCCGAGGCAGATGACAACGTCATTGTGCACTCGACTACAAGCACACAGGAGGAGATTGACGAGCACACGGCACTTCTTCGTGATGAACGCCGCGAGGAGAGAGAGCGGCGCGAGGCAGTCGTACATGACATCGAGAACCTCCTGGGCTCATCCAAGGGCGATGATCAAGTCGAGGCCAAGGAGCGAAAACATGTTGCATCAGGTGTTTGGGGTGTTCTACACAACTGCACCGTCATGGAGCAGATTCGCTCTCCATGGTTCATTCTCATCTGCCTCTTTACTGTTATTCAGATGACGCGCATTAACTTCTTTGTCGCAACTATCCGACCGCAGTACGAGGCCATCTTTGGAGATCACGAGCGTGCTGTACGGATAAACACATTCTTTGACGTCGCCCTTCCAGCCGGTGGAATCTTTGCGATTCCCTTCATCGGTACTGCTCTTGATCACGTCAGTACCGTTCTCGTGCTGGCAACCCTCGTCGCAAGTGGTACACTCATCGGCATCTTGGGTGTTCTACCTTTTGAGTGGGCAGCGTACGCCGGTATCGTTCTCTTCGTTCTGTACCGTCCCTTCTATTATACGGCCGTGTCCGACTACAGCGCCAAAGTATTCGGTTTCCGAACTTTTGGGACCGTATATGGCCTCATCATCTGCCTCTCCGGTCTCTTCAACTTTTCACAGTCCGGTCTCGATGTTCTCTTCCACAAGACCTTCAACGGGAATCCAGTGCCTGTCGACGTCATGCTTCTACTCATGGGCCTTGCAATCGGCGTTGCGCTGGTGGTCTTTGTGGCGGCACAACTCCACAAGATGCGCCAGAAGGCCAGGGCGGGCATAACGCAATGATTTCATGAAGGGTTTCGAGCGTGAATTATCATTTCTGAACTCACAACTTTATCTCCCGACACACTCGGACGTCAGAAGGCTCCCTCCACCTGGGGATAACAACCTCCCAAGTGTGAGGATATGGTTTCAAACAGTCACACTCTTTAGCACATACGACCAAAGGTAGTGGAAAATACGGGATCCCGTCCGCTCTCCCATAGTCAAGCCACTAACCGGCGGATTAGTAGTTGGGTCGGTGACGACCAGCGAATCCCTGCTGTTGTATGTTTTTT